>BSBK01001345.1:762500-782500 GCA_027943335.1 Chamaecyparis obtusa | reverse complement strand
AGACCTTAATCAGCAAAATTTCAGCTTTTGAGATTTCAAGATTGAAGACAAAGCCTAAAAGTGAGGTAGCCTTCAAAGCATCAATCCATGGTAAGAAATCCTTAAACAGTTCTGGTAATTTTGATGATGAAGATGAAGATAAAGAGATAGATGATATTATTGCTATGATTTATAAGAAAGAAAGAAAAGGAAAAGGAAAGTATGAAGGTCAGTTACCCTTCAAATGTTTCTCATGTAATAAGATTGGTCACTTTGCATCTAAGTGTCCTACAAGAGTTAAGAAATTCAGAACTAACTACAAGCCTAAGTATACAAAAGAATGTTACTATGTTGATGATGGAGTTTCTGATGATGATTCAGTTGAAGATGAAATTGGATTAATTTCTATTATGGAGAAGATTTTCAATGAGATTGACCATGAAGATGAGAAAAAGGAACAAGAGCTATCATTGCTTTCACAAGTAGACATAAGGACAGATTGGATTATAGATAGCGGTTGTTCACATCAGATGATAGGTGATAAAGATAGATTTTTTCATCTAGACAAATACAAAGGTGGCATGGTTATATTTGGAGATAACACTCCTAAACCTATCATTGGTAGAGGAGCTATCACATTGGATGGAAAGAACAACATTGATGATGTTCTTTATATAGATGGTTTGCAGCATAACCTTCTTAGTGTTGGACAGTTGCTTAAAAAAGGTTATAGGTTGGAGTTCAAAGACAACAAGTGCATCATTAACAACAAGGATGGTGTGATGATTGCATCATGTTCAAAGACTAAAGGTAATGTTTTTCAACTTAATTCAGAAGCAAGTTATTTTGTTGCTAAAGTAGATGACAGTTGGATATGGCATAAAAGACTATGTCATATCAATTTTGATAACATAGTAAAGATAAGTAATGTAAAGGAAGTAAGAGATCTACCTAGCATAGAAAAGCTAGTTGATGCTATTTGCAGAGAATGTGTAATGGGAAAGCATGTGAGGAATTCATTCAGAAGAAAGCATAATTCAACAGAGAACAAATTGGATCTGATTCATACAGACCTATGTGAACCAACTCAAACAAGATCATACCATGGCGAAAGGTATTTCATTTTGTTTTTTGATGATTATTCTAAAATGATGTGGGTTGCATTCTTGAAAGATAAGTCAGAAGCATTTGAGAAGTTCAAAATATTCAAAGCTAAGGCTGAGAATGAATCTGGACTAAAGATAAAGTGTCTTAGATCAGATAGAGGAGGAGAATTCACCTCTGACAGATTCTATGAGTACTATGAAGAACATAGCATAAAGAGATAATTAAGTGCACCTAGAATCCCTCAGCAAAATGGGATTGCAGATAGAAGGAATAGAATCATCCTTGATATAGCATGTACCATCATTATTGAAGGAAAAGTTGCACACACCTATTGGAGAGATGTGGTCAATACAATAATCTATACCATCAATCTAATACAATTGAGTCCTGGCATAGACAAGACACCTTATGAGCTATGGTTTGGTAATGTTCCCACAGTAAAATACTTCAGAATCTTTGGAAGCAAGTGCTACATCAAGAGGGATGAAGCAATAGGCAAGTTTGATGCAAGAAGTGATAAAGGTATTTTTCTTGGTTACTCTACTAAAAGAAAAGCTTATAGATGTTTTAATTTGAGATTGAAGAAGATCATTGAAAGTGCTCATGTTAAGATTGATGAAAATTTTATTGTTCAAGAAAGATATCATGATTATGCACCTATGATTGAAGAAGAACCCAGTCCTTCCACTAGTGAGACAGTTGTTGAAGAGATGTTTGATAGTATTGATGTATTATTCAATGACCCTAAAACAAGTGAAGAAGAAACTTAGAAGGTAGATGAGAGAGTATCTCCTAAAATTCCAAAGTTTACATATAGATATCACTCTAAGGATGACATCATTGGAGATCAGAGTGGTAAAGTCACAACAAGATCAAAAGCAAAGAGTTCAGTAGGCAATAAAGTGGTATGTTTACTATCTCATATTGAACCTTTAAGTGTTGAAGATGCATGTAATGATTTAGATTGGCATGATGCTATGAAAGAAGAACTAGATCGGATTATTAAAAATGATACTTGGGAACGGGTCCCAAGACCTAGTGATAAGAATGTGATTGGAACAAAGTGGATATTAAGAAACAAGATGAATGAAGATGGCACAGTAGTAAGAAATAAAGCAAGGTTAGTATGAAAGGGATATGTGCAAAGAGAAGGTATTGATTATTCAGACACATTTTCACCTATGAGTAGATTAGAATCCATTAAGTTGTTTCTAGCTTATGCGACATTCAAAAACTTCAAAGTTTATCAGATGGATGTTAAGTCAACATTCGTGAATGGGGAGTCAAAGGAAGAAGTATATATTGAGAAGCCAGAAGGATTCACCCTATTAGACAAGTCTGATATGGTATGCAGATTGAAGAAAGCCCTCTATGGACTTAAGCAAGCCCCTAGAGCTTGGTATGAGAGACTTGATGGATATCTAAAAAAAATTGGATTCAAGAAAGGAGCAGCAAATTGTAATCTATTTATAAGAGAGACATCTAAAGGTTTACTACTTGTAGCTATATTTGTTGATGACATTATCTTTGGGGGTGATGAAAAACTTAGTGTAGAATTTGCTAAGGAGATGCAGAGCGAGTTTGAGATGATCATGATTGGACCTATCAAGTAATTTTTGGGATTGAATGTGCAGCAAATAGACAAAGGTATATTCATAAATTAGACCAAGTATGTGACAGAGATCTTGAAGAAGTTCAAGATGGATGATTGCAAGCTAGTGGGTACACCTATGATAATAGGATGCAAGCTTACAAAAGAAGATGATTCTCCAGTAGTAGATATAACATTGTACAAGTATATGATTGGTAAACTCATATATCTTACCCAAACTAGACCTGATATTTTTAATGCAGTTGGCATAGTTGGAAGATTTGCAGCAAAGCCTAAAAAAAGTCACCTCATGGCAGTAAAGAGAATATTCAGATATTTGTAGGGAACTATAGATTATGGTCTATGGTATCCTAACTTAGAGAATGTTGAGCTTCATGTATCTACAAATACAAATTGGGCCAGATGCATGGATGATAGAAAGAGTACACCAGGAGGAGCAGTATTTCTTGGTGATAGACTAGTCACTTGGACAAGCAAGAAGCAGAATTGTATTTCTCAGTCAACAACAGAAGCAGAGTATGTTGCAGTAGCCTTGAATTGTTCTAAAATTGTTTGGATCAAACAGATGATAAAGGATTTTGGAATTCAGATCGATTATCCTATTGTTATTCATTGTGATAACACTAGCACTATCAACATGTCAAAGAATCATGTGATGCATGCAAAGACAAAACACATAGAGATTAAGTATCACTTCCTAAGAGAGAAAGTGGAAAAGAAAGAAGTTAAATTAGATTATGTGAGTACAAAGGATTAGCTAGCAAATATATTCACAAATACTTTACCAAAGGATACTTTTGAGTATCTCAAGGAGAAGCTGGGAGTAATTCCCTTCCTTGATTCTGATTAGAAAAAGTGGAGAGAGCATCAGTCCTCAGTGACTGATGGATGGTTGACTACTCTACTTCAGGAGTAGTACCAAAGCTTAAATGTTTGATGCCCTTTTCCATTGATGTCAAAGGGGAGTAGTATATAGTCATGAAAAATAGTATTAAAGGGGGAGTACATACAGAATTAAGGAAGAGTAATATTTAACAACAAGGGGGAGTAGTATTAGTTTAGTTGAGGAAATGGAGAATGTTGAAGAATATTGCAGTAGATGGAGGATTCATCCTTGGGGGAGTTTTGATGAGGAAATGGAGAATGTTATAAAAGAATTGTTCATTTGGATTGGTGGTGTTTTTCATTTCATATGTTACCATCAATGCCAAAGGGGGAGATTGTTGGACATTTTCCAGCAAGCCAGTGATGACTGTATGTTTGTCATTGATGACAACATATGGTAAGTAGCATGTATGGAAGACTTATGTAGTAAGCTTTGAGTATATGTAGCATGGACATGTTATCAGCATGATATCATGGACGTGGAGGTTAATTATTAGCACAGACAGTTATGTAGCAGCTTGTATCAGCAGTGTTCCTAACAGAGTTACAGGTAGTGTTCTATGAGTGATTATCCATATAATTATCATGGAGCCTTGTGCATTTGGATATGTGATGGAGACATGTTAGTGTTTCTCCATTCATGGATGCAGAGTCTTATGTGTAGTAGAAGTGAAGTTATGTAGTCGCCATTCACCAATTGTAGTTTCCTATGTTTATCTTGAAGAGCCGACAAAGATTATATTAGTATAGGAATTACGCCTATCATTTTGGTATGCATGCTTGGATTAGTGATTAGATAAGAGTTAAAAATGTTTGGTTAAGAGTGCATGATGTAATTCAGCTTGAGGAGAAATTATCAATAAATTTGGTAGAGCCGACAGTGTGTAGCGTGTGTCTACACTTATTGATTTGGACAGGTCCTAGTTTGGGTTGCGTACTTAGTAGAGCCGACAGAGATGTTATTGGAGAGTGTTATTGTTTCTCTAATATGATTTCAATGTGGTTTTAATAGAACAAATTGATTATATCATTTAGAGGAAAGATACTTATAGTCGGTCATTTGTGATCGCTAGAAGTATGACATGGTGATAAGAGATTAGAGCAGAGAAAAGAGTGTGAAGTATTGTGTCATCAAAGAGAGATCTATGTGATAGTAAAGATAGAGTGTGATATTCATTGGAACTAATCAAGATAGCAAGTCTACGTCATAGTTCACCAGATCCAAATATAGTGTGTATTTGTTATTCAGAAGGTTGTAGCCTTCACTCCTTTAAGCAGTGAGCTCTCAGACAGTGCGTCCTCACCCCTAATAGGGTCAATCATAAAAGACTCCTAATAGGGTCTAACCTTTGACCAGTTCATTATACTTAATGCATTGTAAAGATCAACTCCTAATAGGTTTGTAAGATCTTCTAACAAGGATCATTATACACTAGTGCAATTTATTAGTGGGTGTTAATTCCCACTGGGGTTTTTACCTATTTGGGTTTCCTCGTAACCAAAATATTGGTGTTGTGTTCAAGTGTTCTTTCATTGTGTTTATGCTTAATGTTTAAGTATACTTAATTGGATAAAGAATTAAAACTTGTAGATAACTGATTCACCCCCCCCCCCCTCTCAGTTATCTCTTGAGACTATTCCTAACATATGTATGTATATAAATGTTTCTTCATTGTGATGCAGGTTTGCAGGTTTGAGCTTGCCTTCACATTATTGATGGAGTTGAAAAATAAGATAGTATTAAGGCCCAATCAACCTAATCTATCCCAACCATCATCCCACATCGAAATGATTATGACATGTGTTACTCATTCAGGTTGTTAGGTAGACAACTACAAATTTCTTCTTGACTCCTTTCCTTGTGAGATTGAGTTGGTGTTTGATGATGATGTCTATCTAGTTTTTTCATGCATGATTCCTTATATGGATTTATTATTATAATTTAATTTTTAACTTAAGGCCTTATAACTAATTATTGCTAGTTATTAAAATATTTTAAAATTGATGCAATTCCAAGGAAGGAGAAATTCCCAAAGGAGATGTCCAACTTTGCAACTAGAGATTACACAATAGAAATGAAAAAATAAAGAATCAATCAACACCAACAAGTAGGGAAACAATATTATTTAATTATCATAGGAACATGGATTTATATCAAGTTGGCCTGCAACATGCAGTCTTAGATTCTAGACTTATAGGCTTGATTAATTACCAAAATTAGATGCTAACCTTCTAGATCCTCTATCTTCTACCATGATACTTCCCCTGCTACTAAACAAGAACTACTATCCTACTTATATACAAGATTCACATCCACAAGTTGGCTTATTCAATCAACATTCCCCAAGAAAAAGGAAACATATTACAATAATATAGGCCATGACCTAAATCCATAAGAATACCCCCAAATAGATAGAAGATGACATGTGAATACACAATGGATTTTGCCACGTGAATAAGAACATAGAAATATGCACCATGAAAATTTTTATAACATTAATCTCCATCACAAGTTGCATCTCTCCAACCAGACCTTTAGAACATGAAAGCAATATAAGACTGGACCAATCATAAGATAACTTCATCTAGAAATGTTAGTTTGAGATTTAAAACTAGACATAAGATGTCGATGATGTCTAGATCACACCATAAGGATCACATAAGATAACGAGCCAACTGGAATGATTGATACCTAAAACATAGAAAAATTCCCAACTAGAACAGAACAACAAACAACTAAAAGGAAGTATTTTTGGGTGATGCAAGATTTCCAACAACCCAAGGATGCTCCTACATCAGACACCCTAGGTGAATATAAGATGTTCCATAAGAGGAACTTATGAACATCTGATAGGATTCAAGACATGAATCCCATGCTCATTCTTGACCCACATATCCTCCTCATCTGCAAAGGTACATTTTTACAAATTCCTGCACCAACTAACCAAATCCTTAAACCCAACAATATACCATACATCATTAGGTACTCTTCTTCTACTACTTCCACAAAAATTACTTTGATTATCCAACTTACACCAATTGCTTCTTCCTTTGTTTCTCCTATTGTCAAAAAATCAATGTCTTCTCCCTCATCTATTATTTGAATCAACCTCATATATCATTCAACATATCCCTTCTCTCTGATCCATTCACAAGATCCTACTGCTTATCTAATATCACTTTGATAACCTTCTACTAAAAGACCATTCGATCACCATGAAACTTCAACTCCACTAGTTTAGGTTCATTTATTAGATCCTTCAGCAACTTAACAACCACATTAATCCTCTCAACCACCTGCTACAATTCCATCAACTTCTGATCCTATGCAGTATGATCTCCTAAGGTGTAAGTCCTCATTACACTTAGATTCTTAGCCTTCATTCCTTCCTCCTTCAAAGGAATTAAAGTAAAATTTGTACCTTTCTTCACTATAGACACAACATTGTTTCAAAAATCATGAATAGCTCCAACATCATACAACCAAGGTCTTCCTAACAGAATATGGAAAGCACTTATATTAACCACATTACACAATACCTCACCTAGTGTGGTCCAATGTTGAACTTCACCCAACATTGTTCTTTCACTTCCACCATATGGTTATCATGAAACTAACTTATCCCATATTGACAAGGGTGTTTAAGTCTCCTTAACCTAATATTTTATACCATCTCCTCTAAAACAAGGTTTTATGTACTACCACTACCCATTATCACTTTGCAACATTTGTCTTCTAATTTACAATCTGTTCAGAAAAATTGCCTTCTCTGCACAAGCTCCGATTAATTCTTACTCAATATAACTCTTCTGAACATCAAATATTCTCCCATCTTAGGTGCAACCTCTTTTTCAACAGGTTCATCTTCATCTTGCTCTTCATGTGTCACTAGATTCTATTTTCTTTTCCCTTTGCTAGAACCAACCAAACATTGAAAAGCTCTATGTCCAGCATTCCCACATTTGAAACAAGTACCTTTTGACTCTCTATTACCAATTCCTCTTCCATGAATCTTTTGATTAGTTTATTATAACAAGCTTATCCTTTCTCTTTTCATAAACTGATTTATCCTTTACTTTAGGGGTAATTTGTATTCTCTTCAACTTATCTTCTCCCTTTAGGGAATACTGATAAGAATCCTCAATTATACTAATCCTCAACATACTTAAATCATCTTTAATGTTAAGTCTCAATCCATTAACATACCTAGACACCTTCTCCTTAAATGATTCTTGATGTTCAAACCTGATTGGCATCTTGTAGAACTCTTTAGTGTACTCCTTAATTGTCAAATTATTTTGCTTAATATTATACAATGTCTTAAATAATTCCAATCCATAGTCCTCTGATGTGAAATTAGCCTTAAGTCTAGAAACCATAACTCTCCACCTAGTAATCTTAGGTTCACCATTATCTTCCCTATCTTTCTGCAACTCTTTCCACCATAAGATAACATGACCATTAAACTTAGTATGTATTGACCTAACCCTCTATGGATACTTAATATCTTCAAGCTCTAAGTAATCCTCTAGTTCATTAATCCAATCTATCAACTCCTTAGTGTGTAATGAACCAAAAAATAAAGAAACATACAATCTATGAATCTTACCCATTTGTGTCATAGCTTTCAATAACCTTTGTTCATCTAAAAATCCTTCACCCCCGGCTGGCCCTACTATTCTAAATGTGAACCCAGGGCAATAATGTTGCCGCAAGTACATGCCCAGGATTTGCTCCAACATGCATGTGAACAAGGGTAGGGGTTAATATTCTTCTATACCTAACATGACCACCCTGCTACCTATAGAATTTGAAGGGCCTGGGCTATTCTATTGGAGCGGGGTAGGGGTAGGTGGGAAGATTATATATGTAACATGGCCCTTAGAATAGTAGGGGATTTACCAGGGCACCAGGTGATTGATGGCCCTACTATTCTAAAGGTGAACCCGAGTAGGGGGTGGGATGGGACTACGAAAAAAATACGTATGTAATAGACCCCCCACGATAGCAAAAAAACTCATGGGGACGGGTAGTTTTGATCACCGACAACAATCCCACTTCATGACAATTTGAGTTGTCCATAGGACTAGGTAAGTGCCAATAATCTGCTCAATTATAGACAAAAAGGGGCTATAGTCGGCAGGCCCTTTCCCCTTCCAATAATAGAAAATGGGGCAATAGTAGGGGGTAGGCATGTGTAGGTAGGGCCCCCTACTATTCAGTTGGGGCATGTTACATATCTAATCTAAACGCCCTACCCCTACTGGGGGGTGGGGATTCCCCTTTATAATAGTAGGGGTCAGGCAACTTAAACTATCTCGGCTCTCCACATTGATTGGAGTTCCCATATAGAATCCATGGCAAGGATCTAGCACTTCCCCATAGTTTTCCCTCCTCCTTTCTATAGTTGGCATGGGATCTATAGTAGGAGTGGGAGTAGGAGTAGGCCGTCGGGGCCCTCCCCTCTATTATATAGCCTTCCCCTATATTCTATAGCCCTCCCCTCTAGAATCCATCATGTGATGGATCCTTCATGCATGTTACAACTTGTATATTAACCTGGCACATCATGATCATGATAGATAGAGCTACTCCCACTCCAGTATCAATTGGCTCCTAGGGTTGGCTCCATATTGAACCACCACATCATGATCATGAACCACATAAACCAACTGACTATTTTCATGGACCCACTGACTATTGGACTCAACCATAATATATATATGGGGGAGAGTCCCTCTCTATCTATATGGCAACAACTTTTGCCACATAGCCCTTATAATAAGAGTGAATTTTTCTTTGATCACAGGAGGAAAGCGAGAAAGAAAGAAGTAGTTTTCCAACATTTCACGGCAATAGCATTTCCTTTGAGCCAATCTAATCTTATATTCAGCCAACTATGCCTTCAAGCTTTCTCACTTCAGGAAAAATTTGGAAAGAAAACCATTGGTTCGACGTTGAAGTCTTTAGAGTTGGGGATTCAATCACTCTAGTTGCCATCCATAGGTGGACATAATCAAATAAAGGTCAGCTTCTCTGGGTCTCCTTGCTCCTTTGACCTATCGTAGGGGATAGTAGGGGCCTGTTGCTAAACTTCTTTCATTGCTCTAAGTCAAGTCAGCAATGGATTATCTCAACTCCATTTGTCTCAAGATCTTCAACAACTTCTTCAAATACATCTTTAGTTTTAGGGTTCCATCTAACCCTAGTCAAAGCATTTTAGATCTCAGTCCTCATCTCATTCCTAGATTCCTTCATCATTTTTTCTAGCCTTCTAGGATTCATTCTTCTAGGATACACTCTTGTAAACTTAAGGAAGCCCTTTCTCAAATTCCTTAGCTTCGACAATCTGATCATAAGTGTTGATTTCCCTAACATAGTCAAGAAATATACCAACACCAAAATGTGCCACAAACAATATATTTGTGTATCCTTGAAATCACCAACTTGCCTCTCAATCAATCTATCAACTCTTTCTACAACTTCCTTTTGGTGTAACCCCATGTAATTTTAGGTTCGATGTATCTTCTTCCACCCCACAACCAAGATCTTTAGGGTTCAAAACCTATAGAATTTGATCTAACCAATCCTAGTGTTGAAACTCCTTTTATGATGCCCAATCAAGAACAAATCCTATTCTTGACCACCTTGTGCAAGCCACCCATTGATGTAGGTCAAATCCTCAGTTCTACTACCCCACAAACAAACAATCTATAACTTCACAAGCTTAGGAACTCAATTCAGCAATCCAAGAATCAAAACTGTGCTTTGATACCACTTGATGTGATCCAAGGAAGGAGAAGTCCCCAAAGGAGATGTCCAACCTTGCAAGTAGATTTTACACAACAGAAATAAAAAAACAAAGCATCAATCAACACCAAAAAGTAGGGAAACAATGTTCTTCGAATATCACAGGAACATGAGTTTATATCAATTTAGCCTGCAACATATAGTCCTACATTCTAGGCTTACAGGTTTGATTAATTGCTAAAATTAGATACTAACCTTCTAGCTATCCTCTATCTTCTACCATTCTAGTCCCCACTTCTATTAAAGAAGAACTACTACCCTACTTATATACAAGATTACCAGCCACAAGTCAACATATCCGATCAACAATCCCCAAGATAAAGGAAACATATTACAATAATATAGGTCAGGACCTAAATCCATAAGAACACCCCTAATAGATAGATCATGATGTGTGAATACACAAGGGGGTTAGCCACATGAATAAGAACATAGATTATGTGCCATGAAACTTTTCATACCGCAAATCTCTATCGCAAGCCGCATCTTTCCAACCTAACCATTAGAATAGGAAAGCAATATAGGATCATACCAATCATAAGATAACTTCATCTAGAATGTCAGATCAAGTTGTGAAACTAGACATAGGAACCTCCATGATGTCTAGATCACACAATAAGGATCACATAAGATAATGATCCAACTAGAATGATCACTATCTAAAGCACAAAAAATTTCCCAAATGGAACATAACAACAAGCAACTGAAAGGAAATATTTTTTAATGATGCAAGATGCCAATGACCCAAAGATGCTCCAGCATAAAAAATGCAAAAAGAAACTCTTAAATAATAATTTTTCTTTAAATTCTAAAAGTAAAAAAAAAAGAAAGATAAATTAATAATTAAATATATATTATTTTTATTATAATATAATCTTTTATTAAAATAGCATTTAGAAACTTAAATATAAAATTCATATTATGTTTTCTTTTATAATGGAAAAAGCTCTTACCTAAAAAAAATATTGATTCTTATAAGGGAAAGTTAGTTTATAAAGGAAAGCCAAATTTCATAAGAAAAATTAATAAGACTAAACACATCAAAAAATAGTGAACTATTCATTTGGTAATTTAAGAGGGAAGGTTCAAACTAACATGAGAATAGAAATTACGATTTCACTCTTTGGTTTATAGAAAAATCATTTATTAAGGAGGAGTTAGGGGAAAGTGATCAATAGTGAATCGGGGTCCAATAACCATTCACTTTTGCCATAGTGACCCACCAAAAATAAATAATTCTATAACTCAGTAGACAGATAATTTACCCAAAAAAAATATCCATTTGACCCCTAATACATGTTCAATGAATAAGTAGTTGATCACAAAAAGAAAATAGAAAAAAAACACTATTAATCCTCATGTAAAATCATACAATCCTAGTTGCACAAATAAAATTAATTAATCATTTTTTTAGAACTTATATGTTTACAAAAACAAATTTATGCAAGTGGTACAAAAGTACAAATGTACTCAAATTACAATTGCATGTGAGCAGTTATTGGTCCCTCAAATTATATATATTTTTTTAAATGAACTTTATAGGCTATAATATGCACTTCTCCTAAACTTCTTTGCACTTCTACATGCATTAACTCCATATGCAAATAGTACCTGCATTTTCAACAACTGGTGTAAGTCTCCCCAATGACACAAAAGCAAACAATAAAAATAATTATAATACCCAATCCACACATATTAGAATTAAAATAGATATGCAAGTATGAAATGACTGATTGACTCTAAGCAATAAGAATTCACCTTGCATTGTAGATTAATTAAGTATGAAATGACGAATATTTCCCACTAATATTCAAATTTGAAATTCAACTACCAAAAAATGAATGCATTCACCTTACACATTCAAATGAATTTAGAAAGGGAATTCCAAGTTCATTTTCATTACTACCTATGCTATCTTTTTTTGTTTGAATATTCTTTGCACAATTTAGAGCTAAAGAAGGAATTTTCTACACGTTCCTAATCAAAGAGACCTTGTTCAAGTTGGTACACTATTCTGAACTATTTTCATAGATTAATATATTGTTTCAATTAAATTAAGAACACAAATTTATAGTTTTCTATCAAGTTTGTGTATTCTTAGGGTCTAAAACATATATACTATTTTCATTTAGTGTAAGCAAAGAAGTTTACTATTTTTTATGAAGTTTCTTTATTTGTAGGGTCTACATACATAAACTGGAGCCTTATTCATTTTATAACCTTATATCAGTTGCATCTATCACTTTCATCTTATAATTCATTTCAAAATTTTAAACTACCCACATAAATTATAGTAACGACATCAATAAATATTTTTTAATCATATCACAGTTACCTCTCCATCTCCTCCATCACCTGATTTCATTTTATCTCCTACTTTTAGATACATACGTTATGCATATACATATATAGATATATACATAATGTATGTACATACATAGAGATACATACATAATGCATACACATACATACATACACATATAATGCATATACAGTCATATATATGCCACTGTTGGTTTTATTAAAATGTTTATTATTTGGTATATGTTGTGGAGGGTTTCATTTTGTTGTTAAATCATAATCCTTATGCATTAAAGGTTACATTAAAATGGTGCAATCTGCTCCTTCGTATATGTATATGTATACATAATTATGTATACATAGACATAATTATGTATACATAATATGTATACATATTCATAATTATATATACATAATTATGTATACTATACATAAATTTATATATGTATAGATAACTTATATATGTTGTGGAGGGTTTCATTTTTCTTTTAAAAGATTATCTTTATGCATAAAGGGTTACATTAAAATGATGAAATCTGCTTCTTCATGCGTGCATTTTTCTTTGTTTATCATCATTTTTTCAAATGTCGTTCAAGGTTTTTCTTTAACGATTGCATTATTTTTTTATGGCTTGGGGCCTTTCATTATATCAATGATTATCTATATGCATAATTATATATGTAGCCATGTATATTGTATACATATGTATACACATGTATATTCTATACAAAACAACATAATCTCCAAATACGTTGAAAGCTTGGAAATCAAAGCTATTGGATTAATTAAATCAAGAGGATCATGGAGCACAATGGGTAGGAAGAACGTTGGAGGAAACGGTCCCCTACAACTTTTTGAGTTGAAACGATGAACCAAAATGGTGGTGTGCGTTTCAGAAAGCACGCAAGTCATTCTTATTGTGTGCAATATGGTGGGTCATGGCCTTTCAATAGAAGGTTTCAGACAAAGTTCCAAATAAATCCTCCAACCTTTAGGTCAAATAAGGAATACCCAAATCAAAGGTGTACACAAAACCTAGTTAGAAATGGCTGGAGAAGGGAGAATATGGATAGTAGATGGATAAAGAGACCTAATTATGTGTATTTTGGGAGGCGTTTTGATTTCAGAAAGATAGAAAGTAACTTTTACATGCCAAAACAAACCAAGGAGACAAAAGAGAAGGAGATTGTAGATGATCAAGAAAAGGCTTCAATGGATAATATCAGGTATGAGGTAGTCTCCACCATAAAGGTTTTTTAGGAATGGGAACACTAAGAGGGGGGGTGAATCAGTGTTCACTATATCTTAATCTTTTTACTTTACTCTTGAAACTTAATTTGATTGCTTAAGTACTAAAATAAACATCAATATAAATAAGATAAACAATCACAACACATAACACCAATATAGTTATGGGGAAACCTAAATAGGTAAAAACCCGGTGGGAATTGACACCCACTAAGAACTGCACTAGTGTCTTGTGATCCTTGTTAGAAGATCAGCAACCCTGTTAGGAGTTGTTCTTTACAATGCTTTTAGTATAGTGACCTGGTCAAGGGTCGGACCCTGTTAGGAGTCTTTTACAATAACCCTGTTAGGGGTGGGACACATTGTCCTAGAGCTCACTACTCAAGTGGTAAAGGCTACAACCTTTTGATCTCAGATACACACTATCTTTGTTGGATGAACTGGTGCTATGACACTGCTTGTTTGATTAGTTCCTTTGATGTGCTAATGCTTCAACCTCTTGTGAAGCTCTAAAAGATACTGACTACTCTTCGCATACTTCTTCTCTGCTCTACTTTCTCTATCTTCTTGTCGCTACTCAATTACCAAGGTGCATGTCATATTTATATGCGCTTACAAAACAATTAACTAGGTCGGCCCTTTAATTGATTACATACAACACTTCCAAGTGAATTGGCTTAAGAGTGTTTACAAAAAAATATGTTTACATGTCTAAAACCTAATTACAATAGGTGCATAGCCTTTACAAAACATTATTATAACTGATAATCAAAATAGAAACAGTCGGCTCCATACTCTATTTTGTTTTGTCATTCACTGGTTGTACCTCTTCAAATTTTTGTATCTTTGTCATACTATCTCATCTGATCATGTGCTCTTAGAATTAGCATGAATACATAGTAACCATCTTAACTTCAAGGGCACATACCATAACTCATCCATACACACATGCATTGATGATGTGATCTTTTGGTGCTCTCTTATTTGTCTAGTCTTATATACTTAGTCATATTCTGACCTTATGATAAGGTGTGCTGACTCCAAAACTCTATATGACTTTGTTTCCATAATGACAACACTAAATATAGTCATATAATTTAGTATAGTCAACTTGCCAATAGGTTTTTTATTCTCAATGGAAAGAAGCTACTCTCTCTTTACAGGATAAAGCTTTTTTCTTCAATGGTTAGGGCCATGCCCTCGATAAACACTATTAGATCATGGTGTAAATTAGTTTGGGGGAAGGTTGCAGACTCATAACCCTAGAAAATGTCTTCTACATGGGGATTTGTCCAACAAAGGAGGAAAAAGAATGGATTCTCAATAATGGACCTTATATTATAGAGGGTTGAGGTGTCTATTTAAGAGACTAGGAAGCAAATATTGACCCACACAAAGAAAGGATAAAGGAATACCTAGTGTGGTTAAGTATGCATAACCTCCTAATAAAATACTAGGGTGATGAAACCCTGATACATATTGGAAGCACCATTGGAACTTTCTTAAAGGAGGAGGAAGTGATAAATAACAAATATTCTTCTATTCATCCTCACATTTTGATAAGTTTGCAAGAAAATGATCCAATACTGGATACAATTACACTGGGAATAGATAAAGGTTTTTGGAAATAGAGGATTACAATCTGGAAGGATGAGGATATAAAAAATGGCCTTTTGGAAAGGAGCTTGGAGGTCTTAGATAGAGGCAAGGGCTTGGAATAGGACAAACTTCTAGATGAACTAGAGAAAAAATCTTTAGAATAGGAAATGAAGAAGCCAGAAATAGTAGAACAATTTATAGAAAAGATTTTGAATGAATCCCCTTTATGGAGGAAGGAGCTCTGGAAGGCTTTAGACATCTATCTTTCATGGGAACAAAGGGTGGAAGGGGAAACCACCACTAGTCCCTCCACCCAAATAATGAAAGTTACAACCTTTCACACATTTCTTTGAAGCTTTAGAGACAGAGGATCGGTCTCACACCCCCACAGTCCCAGTTTCTTCCTATCAGCATGTAAAGATGTACACTAAGGACTGTAGAAATGAAGTCAGAGAAACTAATTCCTATCCTAACATCCAAGACTCCTTTGTTAACAATAGCCCTCGTATGAAGGTTCCAATGGGGGAACAATTAAAAGACCAAACTAACCCTGGAGATACTAGTTTTTCTGATAAAGAATCAGGGAAGTCTAGAAATGGTTTTGAGCACAGAGATAAAAAGGAGGTCTTCAAAGATATAAAAATATCTCCTATAAGTAACCTAAGAAAATCCTTATAAAAGGAGAGGGAGAGTGGAGATGCTTTTTGAAGACTGGGAGTCAGAATTTGATGGTCAAAATGGAGAGGATTATTTAAATGATCTAGGTCTTTTTGAAACTCCGAGGACATTTGAGAATAGAACAATCATGCAATCTTCATCCTCTCTCAAGAAACCTAAAATCAGGGAGAAAAAGAAAAGAGGTGCTATTTCAATCAGGAAAAGGTTGGAAATTGTTGGAAATGTAGCCAACCAAACCAAGCTTTTGAGGTTGGGAAAAGGCTATGCCTTTTCCCAGGATCCATGAAAACCTTGTCATGGAATGTCAGGGGCTGCAACGCCCTTGACAAGATTTGTTTGATAAAGTGTTGTCTTGATCAAATGAAACTAGATTTAGTGCTTTTGCAAGAAACCAAAATTAAAATAGATGACAGTGAGGCTTTTAGAATGAAGTTTGGGAGATGGAAATGTTCTCTTGTGGAAGCCCAAGGTGCATCTGGTGGTTTGGATGTTCTATGGAATGAGAGTACTTTGGAGGTTACTATTCAGTAATTTAGTCAATATTGGCAATGGCTAAGAGTTCATATAAAACAACTTAATTGTCATATTTCTTTCTTTAACATCTATGGTCCTAACATTAGAACACAAAAAAGGATGCTATGGAATTCTCTAACAGGCATTTTGGAGAATTTAGGTGATGAGGTGGTTGCCTTAGGTGGTGATTTTAATGCAATACTAACCCCTAGGGATAAAAATGGTGGAAAGGGGTGGAGCAGTGAAAGTCAAAGTAATTTTAGCTCCTTTGTAATAAGATGTGGTCTATTGGACATACCTTTTAAGAAAGGAGACTTTACATGGACAAATAGAAGAGAAGGTTTTTTGGACATTGCAGAGAATCTTGATCGTTTCCTCTTAGGTGGAAACTGGGCAGACACAAATTGGACCTGTGATGTAAAAATTCTTCCTTTCCAAGCTTTAGACCACTTCCCAATATGTCTGAGGATACAACATGAAGCTTCCCCAGATAGATGCCCTTTCAAATTTGAGGCAATGTGGTTTACTGTGAATGGTTTTAGTGACTTAATTCATTCAGGAATGGTGGTCACAGGCACCCAGAAGATCAGGTAATAAAGCTTTCATTTTTTCAAAAATCTTCAATTTCTTAAAGACCAATTAAAGATCTAGAATAGAAAACACTTTAAAAACATATTTGTGGAGAAAAAAAAGTGGAATAAAAGTTTACTGCTTTAAATTTGAGAGTTGTTGAGAAAGGAATGGAGCAGGTTGATTTTAAGGAGGAAAAGAAATTACTAAATGATTTGGAGGTGTGTTTAAAGAAGGAGGAGATTTTTTGGAAGCAGAAATCAAGGGAGACATGGCTCAAGGATGAAGATCTAAATACTAAATTCTTTCATAACTCTATAAAACAACAAAGAACAAGCAACCAAATTTTCAGCATTCAAAATGAACACCACATAGAGATTCACGATAAAGATAAGATCAATGAGGAGGCAATATCTTTTTTTCTCAAAAAAGAAAGGGGTAGAGGATAGAGACAAGATACTTATAGAGAAAGCTTTGGATGTGATTCCAAATGTGGTAACTTTTGAGTAGAACAGAGATCTTGTCTCCCTTGTTTCTATGGAAGAAGTCAAAAGAGCTCTATTTGATTTAGGAGGGGACAAAGCTTCAGACCCTAATATTTTTCCAGCTATGTTCTTTTAGAAACTTTGGAACATTTTTGGTAAGGATCTATGGGAGGTTGTGGAGGAATCATGGAAAGGGTTTTTTTTTAAAGGATCTAAACACAACCTTTATTGTTCTAAACCCAAAACGAGAAATACAGATCAATTTTGAGGATTTCAGACCAATAGCTTTATGCAATACAATCTATAAGGTAATTGCAAAGGTAATTGTTAATAGACTTAAAAAGGTCCTGAACATGATTATCTCTAACGAACAAAGTGGTTTTTCCCTTGGTCGGTCAATATTTGAGGGGTGTGGTGATTGCCCATGAAGAAATTCACTCAATCAGGGCTTCTAAGAGTCATAAAATGATGATCAAGTTAGATATTAAAAAGGCTTATGATGAGGTTGATAGATCTTTTTTGACGAAGGTTCTCACTAGATTTGGTTTTGACGAAGAATGGATTAGATGGGTTTAGAGTTGCATTGAAACCCAAAGATTTTTGGTGTTGGTGAATGGGAGCCCTCAAGGTTTTTTTGAACAAGACAAAGGTATTAGACAAGGTGATCCTCTCTCCCCTTTTCTTTATATTATAATTGAAAAGGTTTTAGGCAGATTGATTACCAAAAAAAGAGAGAGAGGAGATTGGAAGGGTATTAAAATCATGGAATGAGTGGATGCTCTTTCCCATATGCAATTTGTAGATGATACTTTCTTAGGAGGGGATGCATCTGAACATGAAGCTAGAGTGATGAAAGAAACTTTAGAGGTTTATGGGAATTTTTTGGGAAATTGATCAACTTGAAGAAATCTGAGATATATTTCTTTAACATACCATAACATATTCAAGCCAGGATCATTAGAATTTTAGGAATGAAAAAGGGCCTCTTACCTAGTAGATATTTGGGCATTCCTCTTTTCAAAGGTGGCAACAAGGATGAGTTATGGAAGGACTTGATTGAGAAATGTTTAAAAAAGATGGAAGGTTGGAAAGGTAGATGGTTATCCTCTGCTAGCAGAACTCTCATGTTACAAATGGTGATCTCTACTATGCCAGTGTATTCTATGATGTGCCTTGATATCCCAAAGAAACTGGTGAAGATCTTGGCAACAAAAATGAGGAAATTTTTCTGGAGTGGGGAAAACGAAGAGGACAAAATACCACTAGTTTCATGGGAAATTATTTGTAAACCAAAGGCTCACGGTGGTGTAGGGATTAGAAATTGGCAAATTATGAATAAGGCCCTAGGGGAAAAGCTGATATGGAGTATGTATAGAAACAATAATTTTTTTTGGGCTAGAATCCTACAAGCAAAGCATTTAGGTTCTTGAGATAGTACTAGAGTTATAAATATTAGAAATCCCCCCCGAGGATTGGCCATCAAGAATTTATGATGTCATGTCACCCAATCATCAATGAACATATTACATGGGAAATTGGGAATGGTAGTTCTGCCCTCTTTTGGGAGGACTCATGGGATGGTCATGTTTCTTTAATTGATAAAAGGGAAGTTTTGATCCTAAAGGATTACTTCCAATATGTTTGGGGGAACAAAGTAAATGATTACTTGGAAATTGTTGATAGTGATGAAGGGAGGAAATGGGTGTGGAAAGGGTTTGATAATGAGAACCTAACCTTAGAACAAAAGGAGAAAAAAAAAAATATTCTTAAAAGTACAAAGGTGTCCTTAATTGATAAAAATGATATGATCAGATGGTGTGGGTCCTTATCAGGTGAATACTCGGTGGAGTTGGGTTATAAGTTATTGGAGAATCTAGAGGCGCCCCAATTTTCCTCACAAGATTTATGTTGGAGCAAAGGAGTTTCACCAAAGGTAGGGGTGTTTGCCTGGTTAGCACGTAAAAGAAGAATCTTAACTGTAGAAAGGAGGAAGAGGTTATGTTTGAAGGGACCTACAAGATGTTCTTTGAGTGAATGCAATGAGGAAACTATTGATCATTTATTGATCCAATGTGACTTCAAAAATCATTGTTAGAATTTTCTTCAAAACAAATTAGCTTGGCAAGGGCCGAGAGCTAACTCAATGAAAGAGGTGATGGATGGACAGCCAAGAGTCAATAGAAATTATACCTTATCAAGTATATGGACTATC
>BSBK01001345.1:0-57500 GCA_027943335.1 Chamaecyparis obtusa | reverse complement strand
TCCTAGGGGTCCTAATGCCTGATAAGGTGTACTAGGACCACTAGAAAGTCCCCATGACCCCTTTTAACACATATGAACCCTCTAGTGTATCTGAAGGAGTTGTAGGATCCCTTTAGATACACTTGAGGGTTCAGATGTGTCAAAAGGGGTCATGGGGACTTCATAGGGGTCCTAGTACATCTTATCACACATTAGGACCCCTAAGAAGTCCCCATGACCCCTTTTGACACATTGGAATGCTCAAGTGTGTCTTAAGGGGTCCTACGACCCCTTAAGACACCCTTAAGACACACTTGAGTGTTCCAATGTGTCGAAAGGGGTCATGGGGACTCCCTAGGGGTCCTAATATGTCTGCTCATGCGTTAGGACCCCTAGGGAGTCCCCATGACCTTTTTTGACACATTGGAATGATCAAATATGTCTTAAGGAGTCGTAGGACCCCTTAAGACACACTTGAGCATTCCAATGTGTCAAAAGGGGTCATGGGGACTCCCTAGGGGTCCTAGTACACCTTGACACGTGTTAGGACCCCTAAGAAGTCCCAATGACCCCTTTTGACACATTGGAATGCTCAAGTGTGTCTTAAGGGATCCTAGGACCCCTTCGGACACACTTGAGCATTCTAATGTGTCAAAAGGGGTCATTGGGACTCCCTCGGGGTCTTAGTATGTCTTATCACATGTTAGGACCTCTAGGGAGTCCCCATGACCCCTCTTTGCACATTCGAACACTCTAGTGTGTCTTAAGGTGTCGTAGGACCCCTTCGGACACACTTGATCATTCCAATGTGTCAAAAGGGGTCATGGGGACTCCCTATGGGTCCTAATATGCCTTATCATGTGTTAGGACCTCTAGAAAGTCCTCATGATGTATTTTGACAATCTAGCATTCCAATGTGTCAAAAGGGGTCATGGGGATTCCCTAGGGGTCCTAGTATGGTTTATTATGCGTTAGGACCCCTAGGAAGTCCCCATGACCCCTTTTGAGACATTAGAATGCAGAAGTGTGTCTTAAGGGGTTGTAGGACCCCTTAAAACTCACTTGAGTATTTCAATCTGTCAAAAGGGGTATCGGGACTCCCTATGGGTCCTAGTACGCCTTATCACATGTTAGGACCCCTAGGGAGTCCCCATGACCCCTTTTGACACATTGGAATGCTCAAGCATGTCTTAAGGGCTCCTAAGACCCCTTAAGACACACTTGAACATTCCAATGTGTTGAAAGGGGTCATGGGGACTCCCTAGGGGTCCTAGTATGCCTCATCATGTGTTAGGACCCCTAGGAAGTCACAATGACCTCTTTTGACACATTGGAATGCTCAAGTGTGTCTTAAGGGGTTTTAAGACCCCTTAAAACACACTTGAGTGTTCTAATGTGTCAAAAGGGGTCATGGGGACTCCTTAGGAGTTCTAGTATGCCTTATCATGTGTTAGGACACCTAGGAAGTCCCCATGACCCCTTTTGACACATTGGAATCCTCAAGTGTGTCTTAAGGGGTTGTAGGACCCCTTAAGACACACTTGAGCATTCTAATGTGCCAAAAGGGGTCATGGGGACTCACTCGGGGTCCTAGTATGCCTTATCACACCTTAGGACTGTACACACTAAAATGGTGCACTTCTATGAACCATTACATGCAAGGTTGCTCAAGAATGAGGCCTCATAAAGAGGCTCATAGCTCTCTATGCATGGAGTTGCAAGATTGAAAATTGCTCTCAGCTAGAGCTCTGAACTCATAAACTTGCTAGTCAACCACACAATGAGAGATTCAAGAAAAGACAAGGGCAACAATGCCAATATCTCCAAGAATCAAATATGAATGCAATGAAATGCAACCTATATGAGTATGAAAATTACTCTATGAAAATGCAAGTACAAATTATGCTATGAAAGGAAAGTACAAAGGATTACAACCTTCCTAATTAGGCTATGTGAGTTAAATCTATTGCATAAAAGGAAATCTATACTAAGAATGCCATTATCATGCAACTAAGAAAGCAAATATGCAACTAAATGATGAAAGCAACAAGTCTTCAATGTCTTCAAAAGCTCCAAATGTACCTAGAAAACCTGTAGCATAACATTAGCATAAAAGAGATGGATGCAAATGAAGGAGAGAGCTCTCCTTTTATAAGAAATGCAAAGGAATGGACCATGGAGATTAAGAGGCAAAAGTCTTAATCAACGGTGGAGCTTGAAAGAGGAGCAATCCACGTGCACAAGTATCCTCCAATAGGAAAATAGGAGTTGACTTTATGTCCATATGAGACAAAAAGTGCTTTTCTCTTTTTATAAAATAAGAATAGTGTTTTATTTGTGCAACTTAGGATAAGAAGAAAAGGTGGGGCTTTTTATTTATTAAAAAAGGAGGAAATATTCCTTTTAATCAAATAAAGACTTAGGATAAATGATTAGCCCATAGGATAAAAATCCGATATATGATTGAAATTAAGATTTGATCAAGAAATTGATAATGTTGAAAATATTGATTATTGATAAAATTGATTCAGGATAAATAAATTGAATAAATGGGGCCCAAAGTCTAGGTGACCATTTTTGGGTGCATACATTTGCCCCTCTTTGACTAATGTGTGATCGATTTGGGAACACATGTAGTCAAAGAAGAATTGAAATGTGAGATCGATCTGGGATCACAAAACAACTCAGATGTGAGGTTGATTCGGGATCACACCCGAACAAACATAGACAAAGGCCTTTGAACATGAGGTCGATTCGGGATCACATTCAAAGTAAGAGATAAGAATCTCAAATTTGAGTGAAAGCTCACAAAAGATGTCTGAATCAAGAGAATCAAGGAAATCAGGGATGAGAATCCCATAAATACTGCCCCCTCAGAGTTGAAATCAAAATCATAGAGAGGAGAACAGCGAATTGATAAAGATTTGATCAAATCAGAATGAAATCATAATCGAATATAAAGGTCAATAGGTTAACCATAAAAACATGCTCCAGCCTGACTGAGAAAGATGCAGTCAAATGTGAGAAAGGAGGGAAGGGAATGAAGATGAATGAAAGACTAGAAGTTTGGAAGACATGAAAATGAAGAAATGACGATGCCCCAACAAAGATTGAAGGGTTAGGCCTCAAAAGATTTAGCCAACTGCGCAGAAGAAGGGAAGATTTTGAAACATGATTTTGACTATCAAGATGACCTAAGATTTTGATTTCAAGTCCAAAAATGGATCCACGATGTCAAAATTAGCTAGGGGTGCAATTTTTTTGCAATTCTGAGGTGTTTTGAAAATGAGGTCAAAAAGTCAAAATGATATAAAAGGGGTCAAAATGTCATTTTCAAAAATCATTTGTCTTATAGTGATTTGAGAATCTTGAGAGCTTTAGAAAGAGAAAATGGCCCAGCAAGTAGGAGTTCCCATCCACAGACATCGATTCGAGTGCACCCAGTTGCACAACCGGCCACCACACTATCCTGCCCCGGTATGTTTTCGAAAAACTCAAACTTTTTGAGTCATTTTTCACATTTAATACCTTTTTAGCACATTTTTAAAATTTTTAAAATTTCAAATTTTTTGAGTTGAGCGAAATATCGCGCGATACTTTAGAAGTATCGCGCCCTTTGGGGAGAAGTGTCGCGCGATACTTCGCGGGTCCCCAAAGTATTGCGTGATCATAGGCACTAGTATCGCATGATACTGGGTGAAATATCACACGATACCGGGTGAAGTATCGTGCAGCCTAAGGTATATCGCTCCGCTATAGGGAGAAGTATCAAGCGATACTTCTCCAAAAAATACTATCGCCCAAGTTAGAAATTTGATATTTGATGCATTTTTGAGCAAAAATGACATGGGTCCAGACAATGTTACATTTTAGAGATGTTTTATACTAATTTTTAGACATCCATCATGATATGTGCTAACAACTGGCTTGGTTTTTTGGCTTGCAGGAGGTCTTTCCAGCGCTGATCATCAGAGCACTGAAGGTGACTGGGTTGAGGTGTGTCCAAGATCTGGATGATCCGGGCAATGCCGATATCAGGGCCATGGGATTCTGGTATTTATTGAGATATCCTTACATCAGAGCTGACCATGGGTTGTTGACTGCTCTTGCCGAGAGATGACATAGTGAGCACAACACCTTCCACCTACCTACCGGAGAGGCATCCATTACTCTGGAGGATGTCTACAAGATCCTACGAGTGCCATGCCATGGCGAGCTTGTGAGTATAATCATGTTTTGAGATATAATCATAAATGTAATGTTTCCATATGATGAAAATTGACATGATTTGTTTGTTGGCATAGGTGTACTATGATCAGGATGCAACTAAGGGGCACCGACTGATCCAGGAGATGTTCCATGATGTTACGATTCTGAACAGGCATGTCAGTTGGGAGAGGCTGATAGATGACTTTGGCAGAGATTATCCAGTGCCATGCATAGTGGCATCTATCATTTCACAAATCCTGATGACTGACCACAGTCAGAAGGGTTTTTCACTTGGATGGGCTAGATTACTAGTGGATTTGGTAGGTAGGCCTTGTCGGATGGCATGGGGTCCTACCATATTGGTAGAGATGTATCATGAGCTACATGAGATCGTATACAGGGACGGTCAGACTTGGGCTTGCGGTGCCATCCTGGCACAGGTGTGGGCTTGGGAGCACATCGCTGTGGTGCACCCCAGAGTTTAGCCGAGAGAGAGGAGGTACCCCTTTATATACAGGTACGTAGGATTCATATCACATGCCCATACTGGGGATGTGACATATTATAGGAGGATCCTAGATGAGATAGCCTCTTTCACATGGAGGCCATACAGGGAGGTGGAGGTCTGGGGAGATGCAGCCAATGAGCTGAGCTATATGATGTGCACTCGGCCACTAGTAGGTCGATATGCCGAGATAGTGGAGAGATTTTGTATCACTCGGGTGTGGCGGCAGTTTGGGAGGCAGCAGCGAGTCTTGACAGAGACTACTACATATGTCAGGGCTAGGGATGAGGAGGGTCATGGGTGGCTACCCATGTTAGACTATCAGCAGGCTGTCACAGAGACAACAAGTATTAGGAGCGAGCCTTGGGAGTATTTCCTAGATGTGGCAGATGCGGTGGCCAATGCAGCATACAGGGTAGAGTGGTGGAGGGCACCATTCCCTCGGTTTATGATACCAAATGCACAGGTACCAGCACAGGGAGGAGATGGAGGAGATGACGGGGATGGAGGAGACGGAGGTGATGGAGGGGATAGAGGAGATGGTGGGAGGGGGAGAGGGAGGAGGATGGAGAGAGGGGAGGGATCTGGATCAGGTGGCCAAAAATGGTCATGGGGACAGAGATTAGTGATGCATGAGGATGAGGCAAGACCAGCTCGCCGGCAGGCAGAGGCACAACAAGATCAGCCTGTGGGTGGAGATGATCTGAGAGCGAGGATACAGGCTCTCCAGGCTGCGATGCAGCAGCTTTGAATTACTATAATAGTGAGAGACCAGCAGTTACTAGATCTAAGAGTGGAGCGAGATCAGCAGATAGCCAATCTCAAGGTAGAGATAGCACGTCGTGAGGTGATGGCACAGGAAGATGCGCTAGAGATCTGATGGGAGTCAGGGAGAGCACCATATTATCATGAACTCTACTTTTAGGCCATTCCAGAGGGTGAGAGAGCACCATCATATTCTCAGAAGGTAGGGGCATTAGATGCGGTACTTGATAGGAGAGCCATGCCTCCTCCACCACCACGAGCTCCTCATGAGGGTGGTAGCGAGTCCTAGGGTTAGGTCTTAGGTTGATAGATGTTTAGAAATATCTTGAGACATTGATCCAGATTATGGGATCCCATATTGTATATTGTATCATGACATTGATGTATATATGAGATTACTGGATGTTTGATTGTATCATATGTTTATGTCTCTCTTGTGATGGATGTATCAATTTATGTATATTGTCTTGTCATTTTGCTCAAAAATGCTTATGTACATGCTTATGTATGTTCTCTCTCATAGATGTATGTTTAATTCTCATGTGTATGATATAGACTCATGCTTCTGGAAATGACAGTTGTGATATAGATATGATGATATGATTAACCCCTTGTGATGAATAGGAACAGGTTCGAGATGAAAAAGACAAGGAGTGAAAGACATGATCAAGAAGAAGGAAAGGTGAGCGCAGTCAACTGATAGGTCCACGTAAGATGAAAAGGAGAGCTCTCTCCATATGTAAAAAATGCAAAACTAGACTATCATGACCCTAAAAATGCAAGCTACTATGAAAGTGGTTGACTTGCAAGGTCACAACGCTTATAGACATCTAATTATCATCATCGAGCATTATTGGTAGCGTTGTAAGATCATACAATGCACACTAGCATAACTATGTGGATATGAATATGATCTTTATCAGATAGAAATGTGGAAATTTCACCTAGGCATCAAAGACATGTAGGTCAAGATGACTAATGCAGTGAGATTACCTAAGTTTGATATGGCGAGATTATGCTCGTATCAAGACACATGAAAATCAGGATAGCTAGAAGCATGCACTTGCATAAAACAGTCAAGGATAATACCTTGTCAATCCATAGTGTCAAGTAGGACCAGCATAAATGCTCATGACATTTAGGATCAACAAACTATACCCATAAGCAGATAAAGAAATAAAACATGTTCTCATGCCCTCAGTCTTCTAGCTATGCATCATTGAAAACTTCTCAGGGAGAGACCACTCATCAAAGAAATCTTCATAGACAGCACACAAAGAAAAGAAAGTCAACATATCTCAAGCGAGTTGATTGTTTAAGTGCGTGTGTGTTGGTCATAGAGTCAAACTCTGGTTATTACATCTACAAAGGAGAAATAGTGCATCATACCTAGACTATTGGGTAAGACATCTGATAAGTGTTAAGAAACACTTGACGCAAGGGTAGCGTTGAAAAACACTATTTTGGGGTGGTGTTGAAAAACACCTGTTGTGAAATGCCCCAAGAGACAAATGCATCAAAAGGACCTATGCTAACAGTTATGCCTCTTAGACAAAGATAAAGACCAATTTTAGACCAAGTCAAATAAGGTCAAGACATGATGGAAAGGCTCAGTGTCGAGGACGCATGCTAACAAATAGGGGTGCAAAGGCCTCAAGTAGCGCCTGTTTTCACGTTTTCACCACTTGGATTTTTATTGCAATTTTTCTCTTTTTTCATTTTTTGATTTTTTTCTTTTTTTGTATTTTTTCTACTAAGGCGCCTGTTTTCAGGTTTTCACCAAGGCACTTTTTCTATTTTTTTGGAATTTTTGAACTTTTGATTTTTTTGTATTTTTTCAGGATTGTATATGCTTTTTAGGATTTTTTCAGCATCATATATCAATTTTTTGGGTATTTTTTCAGGATCAATAAGTATGTACAAAGGATGCCCCCAGACGGAAACGGGCATCAAGGATAGAACTTCTTGAGGTGCATAATGTTGATGGGATCAGGGAGCTGTTCTCCATTAGGATTTGACAGTAAATATGCACCGGTACCAAAAGTAGCTGTGATGACATATGGTCCAAGCTAGTTAGGTTCAAACTTTCCCTTTTGTTCTCTGTTCTGTTGGTTCTTAGGGTTCTCTCGCAAAACAAGATCACCTATTTGAAATTCTCTAGGGTGAACCTTCTTGTTGAATGCCTTGGACATACGCTTCTAATACACTCTCATATGATCAAAGGAAGCCTTACACTTCTCATCTAGAAGTTCTAGTTCCTGTAACCTCATGGCGCGGTAATCCTCATCTGTAATCAAACCTTTGAGTGAGACTCTAATTGATGGTATCTCGACTTCTAAAGGCAATACCGCTTTAGTGCCATAGGTAAGAGAAAAAGGAATGGCTCTTGTAGGTGTGTGAATGCTTGTTCTGTAAGCCCATAGTGCTGTATTGATTTGTAAGTGCCAATCCCTACCATTCTTGTGCACTGTCCTATGAAGAATTTTAAGAATAGTTTTATTAGAGGCTTCTGCCTATCCGTTTCCCTGTGGAAAATAGATGGAGGACCAATGTTGCTTGATTTTAAACTTTTTGCATAAATTCTTTAGATCCTTATTCTTGAATTGACCTCCGTTATCAGTGATAATCTCAGAAGGCACTCCAAATCGGCAAATAATATGATTCAAGATGAACAAAGAGATAGTCTTCCCTGAAGCAACAAAAAGTGGCACAGCTTCCACCCATTTTGTGAAGTAGTCAGTGGTAGTAATAATGAACTTATGTCCACCTGATGAGTTGGGATGAATCTTCCCAACTAGATCAAAGGCCCAGCGCTGAAATGGCCAATGAGAAACAGAAGGGATCAACTCCCTACTTGGAGCATGAATCAGGTTTCCATGTTTCTGACATTTTTCACATGACTTAGCAAAGGCTATTGCATCTATCTACATTGTGGGCCAATAATATCCCGCCCTAAGCAACCTTCGGGCCATGGCAAGACCATTAGAATGTCCACCACAAATGCCCTCATGGATGTCAACTAACGCTTGGTTGGATTCCTCCTTTTCTAGGCACCTAAGGAGCATCCCATCTAAACCCATCCTATATAAATCACCAGAGATAAGGGTGTGGCGAGAGGCGTTACAGATGAGGTTTCGGTGTTCAGAATGGTTGAATGTGTTGGGGATGATGCCATCATGAAGATATGAATAGATAGCACCATATCGGGAAGACTCGTGTGTGACAATGGTATAAATGACATGGCTTTCAGATGAGTCAAAGATGGGATGGTGTAGCTCTTCCACCAGGAATTCAAATCTTAATTCATGTGTCTCCAACTGAAAAAGTGAAGCTAATGTGGCCATGGCATCTGCAGCTGTGTTCTCTGTCCTAGGGAGCTGTTGAAATGTCACAAAGGTAAAGTAACATTTCAATGAGTCAACCATCTTTTTGTAGGGTATCAATTTATCATCCTTGGTTTGATACTCCTCATTGACTTGGTTGATGATTAACTGGGAATCCCCAAAGACATGTAACTCTGTGATGTTCCATTCTATAGCCATTCTCAAGCCATTGGTTAAAGCTTCATATTCTGCAATATTATTCGTACATGGGAATAAAAGTTTTTAAGACTTTGGAATATTGTACCCATGTGGAGAAACAAATAATACTCCAGCACCTGATCCATTTTGCATGTGGGAACCATCAAAGAACATTTTCCAAGTGCGAGTAGTCATATACAAGATGTGTTCATCTGGGAATTCCACTTGAACAGACATACTATCCTGAATTGGGAAATCAGCTAATTGGTCAGCAATAGCTTGCCCTTTTATGGCCTTCCTTTCAATGTACACTATGTCAAATTCAATTAAGACCATCATCCATTTAGCAAGTCTACCCATGAGGGTAGCCTTACTAAGCAAGTATTTAAGAGGATCAATTTTTGCAACCAAATGTATGGTATGAGCAAGCATATAGTGTCGCAACTTTTGAGAAGCAAACACCATGGCAAGACAAGACTTCTCAATGTTATTGTAATTGATCTCATAGGAGACTAGAGTACGGCTGATATAGTATATGGTCCGTTCTTTGCTAGTATCATCTAATTGAGCTAACAATGCCCCCAAGGAAGACTCTGTTGCTGAAATGTATAGAATCAAAGGCTTCCCTGGAATAGGAGGCATCAAAATTGGAGGATTAGCCAAATACTGTTTTATTTGATCAAGGCTCTTTTGGCATTCCTCATTCCATATGCAAGAAGCACCTTTATGCAGCATCTTATTAAATGGTTGTGCTCTATCTGCCAGCTACGAGATAAACCTCCTAATTGATTGGAGTCATCCCTGAAGACTTCTCATCTGACTAATGTTTCTCGGAGGTGGCATGTCTAAAATTGCTTGGACCTTTTTGGGGTCAATCTCTATACCTTTTTCTGATATTAGAAATCCTAAAAGTTTTCTTGAGGTGACACCAAATGCACACTTCTTTGGATTCAATCTGAGTTGAAACTGTTCCATGCGATCTAGAATTACTTCCAGATCATCAAGGTGTGTGTCCCATTTTCTTGATTTTGCCAGGGTATCATCCACATAATCTTCCATGTTTTTGTGCATCATATCATGAAAGATAGTGGTCATAGCTCTTTGGTAGGTTGCTCCTGCATTCTTTAACCCAAATGGCATGATGTTCCAGTAATAGGTTCCCCATGCACAGGTGAATGCTATTTTCTCTTGGTCTTCGAGAGCTATTTTAATCTAATTATATCCTAAGAAACCATCCATTAGAGAGTATATGTCATAGCCCGCTATCATGTCCAATATCATGTCAATGTTTGGAAGTGGAAAATCATCCTTTGGGCATGCTTTCTTTAAATCTCTAAAATCTGTGCATACATGAATGGACCCATCATGTTTGGAAACTAGTACTATATTTGAGATCCATTCTGCATAATCGATGGCTCTGATGAATCCAACTCTCAAAAGTTTTTCTAATTCCGCTTTGACAAGGAGAGCTACATGTGGATGCATTTTTCTGAGTCTCTGTTTCACTGGTTTGACTCCTAGAGCTATGGATAAGTGATGCATTATAAGATTTGTGTCAAGCCCTGGCATGTCTGAATAGGTCCATGCAAAATTAATTTTCTTCTTTTGTAAGAATTGTATATATGCCTTGGTCTCTTCTTTTGATAAAGATTGAGCAAGATGAACTATTTGAGGAGTTTCTTCTATGTTCAAATTGACTGGTTTTATTGGCTCAATCAATACTGATGATCTATCCTGGAAATAACTTGGCAAGTTATTAAGTACCCCATCCTTAGGCGCCTCAAAGAGGTTTTCACCCTCAGATATGTCATCTCTTTTTACTATTTTTGGTTCTGATACCGCCACAAAGTGGTTTTCGCCATCAGACCTATTTTTCTTTCTTTCTTTCTCTTTTATTTTTAGACTGAGGTACTTAATATCAGGCTCCGTCATACTTGTTGTTGGTTCACTGGTGGAAGAAGCCATGGGTTTAAGAGCATTCAGATAGCAGGCAATTTCATAATCATTCTGAAAAGTGAGGAATATAGGCTCTTGATGGTGCTGAGACCAATAAATTAGGTCATAGTGAACAAGGGGTAGGTCAATGACTGGTTCAATGTTATTTATGTGAAAGGGGTTATCTCTGGTGACCATACAATTGGGATTCATCAAGTCTTCTCCTAAGATACCTGAATGAGGACTCATCCTACCAAACAAAGCGTCATCCACTAAGGCAACTTGAGGAGTACAATCCTCTAGTCCTACATTAAGCTCGTTAGCCGCATTGGGTTGGGTACTATAAGCATGGACAACATCCATGTCCAAATCAACTGTTGCATCTGAAAGTGAGTCCCATTCATACTCATGGGAGTCTGTGTCTGAATCATCATTTGGGCCTCGTGATGTAGAAGCCTCAAGGTTAGGAAGGGTTTCCCCTTCTCTAGTGCTAGCATTGGTACTATCCGTCACAACTAGGATAGCAACACTTTCCATTATCGGTCTAGTAGTCATATAGTCACTATCCATCACAGTTGGGATAGTAGGACTGTCCAGTATCAAATCTTTTGAATCTCCCCAAAGAAGATTTGTTGAAGGCACCCAATCATCAGACATGTCTTGTTGATTAGAAAGATCAGGTGTATAGTCTGAATCACTGTCACTGTCCATCGCAGCTGGGACAGGGACACCTTTCTTCTTCTTATTTTCAAAACCTAAGCCAACTGTGGACTTATTCTTTCATCCAAAAAGGGCATGGTCAAGAGGCTCAGCTTTAGCATCCAACCTATGGCTAAGGGGACCATATCCTAGATAACCCATATTCTTAACTAGTGTATACCCTCTCCCATAAGCTTTAGGTGAAGGAGCAAAGTTCTCATTGTGTTTGTATTTTTCCTCATGATAGATCCAGTCCCTTACGAAAACTTCCTCTTTCTCTTCCTGAATAGGAACCAAAGACTCAACAAATTTTCCAAATAATGTCATTGCTGATGATGAAGGTTTCATATTTGGTGATGGTCTCCCATAAGACCTAGGAGAGATTGGCATTTTTGTAAAAGAATCAATTTTATAATCTCCCATCCCAAGATCTATGGTCTTAAACTTCTGCTTGCATTGTTCAAGTGAACTACTAGGACTATCAGCTTCCCTATTCAAAGGTACATGTGATCCAGCAAAAATGTTATTAACTAACAAAGCACTATCTCCAGGTATGCAAATTTCTACACCATTATGGGGAAACTTAACACACTAGTGATACGTTGATGGGACTGCTTGCATTTCGTGAATCCATGGCCTACCTAGCAAAATGTTGTAGGCTAAAGGTCCAACATCAACAATTTGAAATAAGATATCTTTTTCTACTGGACCAATGCGAATAGGCAAAACGGCCAATCCCTTAGAACTTCTTTCTGCTTCATCATATGCCTTGATTGTGATCTTTTTCCTTGTGTCAATGACATTCTCAGAATATCCTAGAGCCTTCAACAAACTCATGGTACAAATATTGAGCCCCGCACCCCCATCTATTAGTACACGCTTGACACAGGTTTTATGAATCATGACTTCGATGTGTAAGGCCAAGTTATGTGGGTGACTGATAAATTTGTCATCTTCTTTTGAGAAGGTGAGGTAATGAGGGCTAGCCAAATGGTTGACCATATTCTGGAATTGATCAATATCTAAGTTGTTAGGGACACTGGCTGCTCGCAAAGCATCTTCAAGGACACGCTTATGCTTAGGGGACAATTCTAAAAGTTCAAAAATAGATATATGTGCGGGTGTTCATTATAATTGGTCAATAATATTATAATTGGAATCAGGACCAACGGCAAATTTAGGAGGAACGCCCTTGGACATGGGCTACTTAGACTTGCTAGTGCTAGGACCTTTGATAATAATGGGAGCTTAGGCCTGACCCCTAGTGACAGCATTGAGGGACTGGGGCATTCTTCATGAGTGAGGACCTCTTATCACTACAGCGGGTCTTTCATCAGTCATAGGAGTTGAGTCCACGTCATATCCATAAGGATCTTTCCCTCTCATCATGTTGATTTTATCGTCAACCACTTCAAGCATGTTAATCACATTTTTAGCATTTGTGTATGTATAGTTGATAGCAGCCTTACCATGCTTGTTGTTAGAATTTTCCCCTTTTTCATATTTGGGCAAGGGTTCCTTAAAAGCCTTATGATCCACATTAGTGGTTAAACCATCAAATTGTAATCGCCCACTTTCAATGAGGTCTTGGACAAGATGTTTAAGCCTAAAACAATTTTCGATATCATGTCCAATTCCATTGTGCAAGACACAAAAGGCTTTCTCATCCCACCAATGAGGTTTAGGATCAGGTATGCAGTGCGTGGCAGGATCCTGAGGTTGCGCCAAATTATGAGCAATTAGTGTTTTGAAAATGTCGGCATAGGAGTCCCCAAGTTTGGTGAATTGTCTCTTTTCCTTCTTGGGTTTCCCTTGATACTTGGATTTATTCTCTTGTTGTCCTGAGGACGCTTGTAGCTTCATGGCTTGTACCACATTGGAGAGATTAAGAACTCCTTCATTCTTAGGTTGTGGTGAGTCAACAACTCCATCATTGACCACCTATTTATTTTTATTCCAATAGGAGTTCTTTTTGTCCTTATAACCATGATTGTTGTTGTTTTGGCCATTATTGTTATGAGTTAATTTAGCCAAAATTCCTTATTCTTTTAGGACATCCTCTATGCGACATGCCACTTCGACCATGGTATCGAAAGAATTAAATGGTATCTTTCTTACCTCATATCTTAATTCTAGCACTAAGTTACTCACAATGATGTCTATTCTTTCCTCTTAAGGAATTGTCCTGGGATATTTTGAGCACAAACGTCTCCATCTTTGTAGGAAAGTGACAAAAGATTCTCCTTGATTTTGTTTAAGCTTGCACAAATCAAGCATTGTGACCGACCTTGATAGATTATAAGCAAAAAGCTGAACAAATATTTGGACAAGTTCTTTAAATGACTTTACTGGAGGAGTAAGGTTGGTGAACCACTCCATGGCTTGGCCTTTGAGACTCCTTGGAAATAACCTCATCAAGTAGGAGTCTTCATGATGAAAAGAAAAGCTCATTATGTAGAACTTTTGAACATGGTCGTGAGGGTCACCAACGCCATCATATTTGTCATAGGTTGGAAACTCAACTTTCTTAGGGAACTCAACCAACACCACACTCTTGTCAATTGGGTTGGGACATATGGAGTCCAAATTAAATGTGCTCTTAGGAGCCCTCATCCTTTCTATGTTCTTCTGCATTTGCATGATCACCTCATTGGTTGAAGGATTCTATTTCTTAATCTTTTTGTGGACATCAAAATCATATGGAACTTTAGCACCTTTGTTGATAAGGCTTTTTAGGAATTGATCCTTATTTTGTTCCACATATCGTTCCACATATGCTTGAAAGGATGGTTCTTGTTGCATAGTCATAAAATCCATATGGTCAAATTTGGCATAACTTCCTCCATGTTGTGAGCCATGATGTGCTCATTGGGAGGGTTGCTTTGAATGTCTATGAGGTGATCATCTCCTATGATGATCATATCTTGAAACCCTTCTTCCTCTAGGACTTGGGGATCGTGAGGGTGTCCTTGATCTTCTTCTAGGACTTGGCAAAGGGGTAGATGGGGGTGAGTTGGTCCCACTATTGGTTCCCCTCCTGTTGAATCGGCTTTGAAGTTGTTGTGCGTAGAGTCTATCTTCTTCTTATTGGGTGACTCTTTTCTGTATATCCAACAATGCACGTTCCTCTTCTTCTAGTTGTCTGAATTTTTCCTTTTTAGTAGCTTGTTCATCTAAATAGGCTTGCTTCTCCCTCTCAATGCTTCTCAATCTTGTATTTGCATATCGAGAGGTGTCTTTAAGTGGGGAGGATGGTCTCGAATGCCTTATTGCATTGGCTGCGTTTATGTGGTGATCACTAGATTCATTATTTTGGTCCTTGTGTTGTGACCCTGAATCTGAGTGAGCTTGCTTATGATGTCTCTCGGCTCATTGGTGAGCATCAAAATACCTTGCGTTGTTGGGAGGTGACCCAGGTGGACTAGCATGAGAAGAACAACCGTACTCTCTTCTATGTCGTTGGAAGATATCCTCAAGAGTTTGATTCATGGCTTCTCTTTGTTGTCAGGTGAAAGTGTAACTCATGTCCATACTTGATGAAAGTGGTACAAAAGAGGTGCTCACTTCACTAGGATTAGCTTCCGGATTAAAACAAACCTCAGATTCACTCTTAGGTGATTGATCAAAAAATGGTCCTTTTCCCTTATGCTGTCGACGAGTCTTGACGGGTGGCAACTGGCTAAAGGAAACAAGGGGTTGCTTCCCTTGATTGACCTGGTACCTTGTCATAACTGACATGAAAGAAATATACTCTCAATGATAAGGTGACCTCCCAAAGTGTCAACGCCAAACTAGGATAATCAAAGTCCTCTATTGTCCAAAGAGAAATGAGAAGATAGAAAAGGGGCTTTATCAACACTATCAAAGAGGTGCTTCAAATCAAATGGTGACTACACTTGCACTTTTGAACTAGGAGGTTCGACTAGGAAAAAATATGATTGAAATTGAGATTTAAATGAAAGCGATTTGGACAATAAGAGCACTAAAATTTTCCAAGAATGTAGCTAACAATCTTAGAGATGAACCTTGGCACCAAGAATGACCTTCTAACTTGACAATTATTCCAAAGTGATTTCGTAAATTGGATAATGCTATCCCGGAGGACTAAAACCAAAAATTTAGAGTCAAGACAGGTCTCAAATGTCAGAGCAAGAAGCCTACTCTAAGACCTAACTTGATTAACAGCAACTGAAATTGACCAAATTGCAAGCACAACAAAAATTACCCAGGCGATATACTCCAGGCTACTGGGGTGATATACCTATAACCACGTGATACTTCACCTTATGCCAGGCGATATACCTTATAATAGTCGGGCGATACACTCTAGGCAGGTCGGGCGATAGTCTGCCAAGGGAGAACTATCGTGCGATATTTCTTCTCAAAGCAGGCGATACTTTTCAAACCCGCGAAGTATCACGTGATACCTCACTCTAAACGGTGCGATACTGTTGCAAAATTACTGAACTCTTGACCAGAACTATGTAAAATTTGCATTTTTGGGTCTGCTTGGTCAAAATTTTTGGTCTGAGGGTTGATGTTTCTGATTTCAATCATAATATCAGCAGAATTTTGGCAGGTTTACAAACAGTGAGGGATCAAACATGTCTCAAACACTTTAAACAAGGGCAAAAGCAACCTTGCTAAGACAAACACTTGTGTTATCAGAAATGAAAAAGCACCCTATGAATGCTACCGATTATTTGTATGTAAGAACATTTGCACTGGCATCACACAATCGAAGACAATTCAAGCAAGTCTATCCTAAAAAAGTCAAGGCTCAATACTTACCAACTTAGCCCACAAATTGATGCCCCCTTGCCTCACACCAAGTGGTTACCCACAAGAGATGTTGGCTTTGTTGTGAAAGTGTCAAATGACACAACCAAAGGGACACATATGGTGAGTATCTTAAGGTGATCCGGGTAAACCACTTGGATCAATCCTTGCACTAAGAAGATAAGCGGCTAGACAAGGTGGCTTCTATCTAATGGTTCTTAATAAGGATTTCCATTCACAACACCCCTCTTACTCCTCATAAAGGACTAGGACCTCGGGGTCTCAAGAGTACCTTAAGCATTCTTGTTCAATGTTTTCCCCATGGTCGCAATTCCATGAGCTACTCACATCAAATGAAGATAAGTGTTATGTCTACCAAGGTTTTTGGTGTCCTTGATAGCCTTGAGATTATAGTGAGTTGGAATCACTTGCCACCAAGGAAAATGATGACAAGGTTGTCCCCACTTGAGTCATTCCTCTTGATTTCTCAAGAGCAGGCCCACTAAAAGATTCCTAAACTAAACAAAAATAGATAATTTATGAGGTTCAAGGTTTTTGTTTCACCTTAAGGGTGAAGAGCATACTCCCCTATCTCAAAAACTTCTCCCAAACACACCAAGCAAAGAGATTCAATTACTCCCTTGCTTCCAAAACCTTAAGATGGGTCAAGATTTTTTGGTTCACCTAAAGGTGAAGAGCATACTTCTCCTACCACCTGAAAATCCCTTTCATAAGGTTTTAAAAATTCCTAATACAATTAGTGAATGCCACACTTGAAAGGAAAGAAAATAAACAAGCAAGATTTTTTTTTTTGTTTTTATGCTTGGGCAGCCCTGCAAAAACCATTAGTAGCCCTCTTTGACATGCATTTTTAGAAAATTTCAAGCAATGAGAGCACCTACAAGCACAACTTGTTAGACCAACAAGGTTAGCAAAATCAAAATGCAAATGTAAATATGCAATAAACTGATAGATACAAGCTAAAAGATGCAGGTTAGACCTATCTAAATACAGTAAAATAAACCAGCAAACTAAAATGAATTTGGATGATAAAACTAGAAATGCAGGTCTCTGTCAGATCAGACGATATACCTCAGACTTAACCAGTATCACGCGACACAGTTTCCTATAGCCGGACGATATACCTTAGTCTAGGCAATACTCTGCACTATGGCGGGCGATACTTCACATGATACCAAGTGATATACCTCAGTACTGGCGGGCGATTCTTCTCTTACGTGAAGTGTCACACCACTATATAAAGGTATATAGCGCGATATTCAATAGAAGTATCGCACGATACTCTGAGACAGAAAACTAGAACCTGTAAAATTTTTGAAAAATAATCCAAAAAATGATGAAAATGCAATGAAACAAAGGACAAAGCCTATCTACTCTGCCCCACGGTGGGTGCCAAAAGTGTACACACTAAAATGGTGCACTTCTATAAACCATTACATGAAAGGTTGCTCAAGAATGAGGCCTCACAAAGTGGCTCATAGCTCTCTATGCGTGGAGTTGCAAGATTGAAAATTGCTCTCAGCTAGAGCTATGAACTCATGACCTTGCTAGTCAACCACACAATGAGAGATTTAAGTGAAGACAAGGGCAACAATGCCAATATCTCCAAGAATCAAATATGAATGCAATGCAATGCAACCTATATGAGTATGCAAATTACTCTATGAAAATGCAAGTACAAATTATGCTATGAAAGGAAAGTACAAAGGATTACAACCTTCCTAATTAGGCTATGTGAGTTAAATCTATTGCATAAAAGGAAATCTATACTAAGAATGCCATTATCATGCAACTAAGAAAGCAAATATGCAACTAAATGATGAAAGCAACAAGTCTTCAATGTCTTCAAAAGCTCCAAATGTACCTAGAAAACTTGCAGCATAACATTAGCATAAAATAGATGGATGCAAATGAAGGAGAGAGCTCTCCTTTTATAAGAAATGAAAATGAATGGACCATGGAGATTAAGAGACAAAAGTCTTAATCAGGGGTGGAGCTTGAAAGAGGAGCAATCCATGTGCACAAGTATCCTCCAATAGGAAAATAGGAGTTGACTTTATATCCATATGAGACAAAAAGTGCTTTTCTCTTTTTATAAAATAAGAATAGTGTTTTATTTGTGCAACTTAGGATAAGAAGAAAAGGTGGGGCTTTTTATTTATTAAAAGGGGAGGAAATATTCCTTTTAATCAAATAAAGACTTAGGATAAATGATTAGCCCATAGGATAAAAATCTGATATATGATTGAAATTAAGATTTGATCAAGAAATTGATAACGTTGAAAATATTGATTATTGATAAAATTGATTCAGGATAAATAAATCGAATAAATGGGGCCCAAAGTCTAGGCGACCATTTTTGGGTGCATACAAGGACCACTAATAAGTCCTCATGACCCCTTTTGACACATTGGAATACTCAAGTGTGTCTTAAGGGGTCTTAGGACCCCTTAAGACACACTTGAGCATTCCAATGTGTCAAAAGGGGTCATGGGGACTCCCTAGGCGTCCTAGTACACTTTATCACTTGTTAGGACCCCTAGGGAGTCCCCATGACCGCTTTTGACAAATTCAAACACTCAAATGTGTCTTAAGAGGTCCTAAGATGCCTTAAGACACACTTGAGAATTTCAATGTGTCAAAAGGGGTCATGGGGACTCCCTAGGGGTCCTAGTAGGCCTTATCATGTGTTAGGACCCCTACAGAGTTTCAATGACCCCTTTTGACACATTAAAATTTTCAAGTTTGTCTTAAGGGGTCCTAGGGCCCCTTCAGATACACTTGAGTGTTCCAATGTGTCAGAAGGGGTCATGGAAACTCCCTAGGGGTCTTAATATGCTTTATCACATGTTAGGACCACTAGGAACTCCCCATGACCGCTTTTGACATATTAGAATGCTCAAGTGTGTCTTAAGGGGTCCTAGGACCCCTTAGGACACAATCTACCATTTCAATGTGTCAAAAGGGGTCATGGAGTCTCCCAAGTGGTCCTACTATGCCTTATCACATGTTAGAACCGGTAAGAAGTCCCTATAACCCCTTTTGCCACATTGGAACACTCAAGTGTGTCTTAAAGGGTTGTACAACCTCTTAAGACACACTTGAGCATTCCAATGTGTCAAAAGGGGTCATGGGGACTCCGTAGGGGTCCTAGTATGCCTTATCACGTGTTAGGACCCCTAGGGAGTCCCCATGACCCATTTTGACACATTGGAATGCTCAAATTTGTCTTAAGGCGTCCTAAGACCCCTTAAGACACATTTGAGCATTCCAATGTGTCAAAACAGGTCATGGGGACTCCCTAGGGGTCCTAGTACACCTTATCATGCGTTACGACCCTTAGGGACTCCCAATGACCCCATTTGACACATTGGAATGCTCAAGTGTGTCTTAAGGGGTCGTGGGACCTGTTTAGACACACTTGAGCATGCTAATGTGTCAAAATAGGTCATGGGGACTCCCTAAGGGTCCTAGTACACCTTATCAAAGTTTAGGACCTTTGGGAAGTCCCCATGACCCCTTTTGACACATTGGAACACTAAAATGTGTCCGAAGGGGTCATAGGACCCCTTAAGGCACACTTGAGCATTCCAATATGTCAAAAGGGGTCATGAGAACTCCCTAAGGATCCTAGTACACCTTATCACACATTAGGACACATTGGAATGCTCAAGTGTGTCTTAAGGGGTCATAGGACACCTTAAAACACACTTGAGCATTCCAATGTGTCAAAAGGGGTCATGGGGACTCCCTAGGGGTCCTAGTATGGCTTATGACACATTAGGACACCTAGGGAGTCCCAATGACCCATTTTGACACATTAGAATGCTAAAGTATGTTCAAAAGGGTCTTTGGACCTCGTAAGACACAATTGAGCATTCCACTTTGTCAACAAAGGTCATGGGGACTCCCTAGGGATCCTAATACACCTTATCGTGCATTAGGACCCTTAGGGAGTCCCCATGACCACTTGAGCATTCCAATGTGTCAAAAGGGGTTATGGGGAATCCCTAAGGGTCCTAGTATGGTTTATCATGTGTTAGGACCCCTAGGAAGTCCCCATGACCTCTTTTGACACATTGGAACACTCAAGTATTTGTTAAGGGGTCCTAGGACCCCTTAAGAAACACTTGAGCATTCCAATGTGTCAAAAGGGGTCATAGGGACTCCCTAAGGGTCCTAGTACCCCTTATCACGTGTGAGGACCCCTAAGAAGTCCCCATGACCCCTTTTGACATGTTTGAATGCTTAGGGTGTGTCTTAAAGTGTCGTAGGACCCCTTAAAACATATTTGAGCATTCCAATGTATCAAAAGGAGTCATGGGGACTCCCTAGGGGTCCTAGCATGCCTTATCACATGTTATGACCCCTAGGGAGTCCCAATGACCCCTTTGAGCAAATTGGAATGCTTAAGTGTCTCTTAAGAGGTCCTAAGACCCCTTCAGACACACTTGAGCATTCCAATGTGTCAAAATGGGTAATGGGGACTCCCTAAGGTTCCTATACACTTTATCACGTGTTAGGACTCTTAGGAAGTCCCCATGACCCCTTTTGACACATTGGAATGCTCAAGTGTGGCTTAAGGGGTCCTATGATGCCTTAAGACATATTGTAGCATTGCAATGTGTCAAAAGGTGTCATGGGGACTCCCAAACGGTCCTAGTATGCCTTATCATGCGTTAGGACCCTTAGGGAGTTCCCATGATAGCTTTTGACACATTGGAATGCTCAAGTGTGTCTTAAAGGGTCCTACAACCCCTTAAAACACACTTGAGCATTATAATGTGTCAAAAGGGGTCATATGGACTCCCTAGGGGTCTTAGTATGCTTTATCATGTGTTAGGACCCTTAGGGAGTCCCCATGACCCCTTTTGATACATTGGAACACTCAAATGTGTCTTAAGGAGTCTTAAGACCCCTTAAGACACATTTGAGCATTCCAATAGACCCCTTAAGACACATTTGAGCATTCCAATATATCAAAAGGGGTTATGGGGAATCCCTAGGGGTCCTAGCATGCCTTATCACATGTTAAGACCCCTGGGGAGTCCCAATGACCCCTTTCAACACATTCGAATGCTCAAGTGTGTCTTAAGGGGTCTTAGGACCCTTTCGAACACACTTGAGGATTCCAATGTGTCAAAATGGGTCACGAGGACTCTCTAAGGGTCCTAATACGCCTTATCACCTGTTACAACTCTTAGAAAATCTTCATGACCCCTTTTGACACAATGGAATGCTCAAGTATGTCTTGAGGGGTCCTAGGACCCCTGAAGACACACTCTAGTGTTCCAATGTGTCAAAAGGGGTCATGGGGACTCCCTAAGCCTACTAGTATGCCTCATCATGCATTAGGACCCCTTGGAAGTCCCCATGACCCCTTTTGACACATTAGAATGCTTAAGTGTGTCTTAAGGGGTCATAGGACCCCTTAAGATACACCTGAGCATTCCAATGTATCAAAAGGGGTCATGGGGACTCCCTAGGGGTTCTAGTACACCTTATCATGTGTTAGGACCCCTAGGAAGTCTCCATGAACCCTTTTGACACATTAGAATGCTCAAGTGTGCCTTGAAGGGTCCTAGGACCCTTGAAGACACACTCTAGCATTCCAATGTGTCAAAAGGGGTCATGGGGACTCCCTAAGGGTCCTAGTACCCCTTATCATGTGTTACGACTCCTAAGAAGTCCCCATGACCCATTTTAACACATTTGAATGCTCAAGTGTCTCTTAAGGGGTCCTAGGACCCCTTAAAACACATTTGAGCATTCCAATATATCAAAAGGGGTCATGGGGACTCCCTAGGGCTCCTAGCATGCCTTATCATGTGTTAGGACCCCTATGGAGTCCCAATGACCCTTTTCGGCACATTCGAATGCTCAAGTGTGTCTTAAGGGGTCCTAGGACCCCTTCGGACACACTTGAGCATTCCAATGTGTCAAAATAGGTAATGGGGACTCCCTAGGGGTCCTAATACACCTTATCATGTATTAAGACCCCTAAGAAGTCCCCATGACTCCTTTTGACACATTGGAATGCTCAAGTATGGCTTAAGGGTTCCTATGACCCCTTAACACACATTGTAGTGTTCTAATGTGTCAAAAGGTCTTATGGGGAGTCCCAAATGGTCTTAGTACACCTTATCATGTGTTAGGACCCCTAGGGAGTCCCCATGACATTTTTTGACACATTAGAATGCTCAAGTGTGTTTTAAAGGGTCGTACAACTCCTTAAGACACACTTCAGCATTCCAATGTGTCAAAAGGAATCATAAAGACTCCCTAGGGGTCATAGTATACCTTATCACGCATTAACACCCCTATGAAGTCCCCATGACCCCTTTTGACACATTGGAATGCTCAAGTGTGTCTTAAGGGGTCCTACGACCCCTTAAGATACATTCTAGCGTTCTAATGTGTCAAAAATGATCATGGGGACACCCAACCAATCCTAGTACACCTTATCATGTGTTAGGACACCTAGGGAGTCCCCATGACCCCTTTTGACACATTGGAATGCTCAGGTGTGTCTTATGGGGTCGAAGGACCCCATAAGACACACCTGAGCATTCCAATGTGTCAAAAGGGGTCATAGGGACTCCCTAGGGGTCCTAGCACACCTTATCATGTGTTAGGATGCCTAGGGAGTCCCATGACTCCTTTTAAAATATTAGAATGCTCAAATGTATCTTAAGGGGTCTTATGACCACTTAAGACACATTTGAGCATTCTAATGGACCCCTTAAGACACTTTTGAGCATTCCAATGTATCAAAAGGGGTCATGGGGAATCCCTAGGTGTCGTAGCACGTCTTATCACATGTTAGGACCCCTAGGGAGTCCCAATGACCCCTTTCGACACGTTGGAATGCTCAAGTGTGTCTTAAGGGGTCCTAGGACCCCTTTGGACACACTTGAGCACTTCAATGTGTCAAAATGGGTCATGGGGACTCCCTAGGGGTCCTAATATGCCTTATCACACGTTAGGACACCTAGGAAGTCCCCATGACCACTTTTGACACATTGGAAAGCTCAAATATGTATTAAGAGGTCCTAGGACCCCTGAAGACACACTCTAGCATTCCAATGTGTCAAAAGGTGTCATGGAGAATCCCTAAAGGTCCTAGTATGCCTTATCACATGTTAGGACCCTTAGGAAGTCCCCATGACCTTTTTTGACACATTGGTATGGTCAAGTGTCTCTTAAGGGGTCGTAAGACCCCTTAAGATACACTTGAGCATTCTAATGTATCAAAAGGGGTCATGGTGACTCCCTAGGGGTCCTAGTACACCTTATCATGCGTTAGGACCCCTAGGAAGTCCCCATGACCCCTTTTGACACATTGTAATGCTCAAGTGTGTCTTAAGGGGTCCTAAAACCTCTGAATACACACTCTAGCATTTCAATGTGTCAAAAGGGGTCATGCGGACTCCCTAAGCATCCTAGTACACCTTATCACGTGTTAGGACCTCTAGGAAGTCCCCATGACCCCTTTTTACACATTGGAATGGTCAAGTATGTCTTAAGGGGTCGTAGGACCCCTTAAGACACACTTGAGCATTCCAATGTGTCAAAAGGGGTCATGGGCACTCCCTAGGGGTCCTAGTACACCTTATCATGTATTAGGACCCTTAGAGAGTCCCAATGACCCTTTTTGACACATTGAAATGGTCAAGTATGCATGAAGGGGTCCTAGGACCCCGTAAGACACACTTGAGCATTCTAATGTGTCAAAAGGGGTCATGGGGACTCCCTAGGGGTCCTAATATGCTTTATCATGCATTAGGACCCCTAGGAAGTCCCCATGACCATTTTTGACACATTGGAATGCTCAAGTGTGTTTTAAGGGGTCCTAGGACTCTTTAAGACACACTTGAGCATTCGAATGTGTCAAAAAGGGTCATGGGGACACCCTAGGGGTCCTAGTAGGCTTTATTATGTGTTAGGGCCCCTATGAAGTCCCCATGACCCCTTTTGACACTTTGAAATGCTCAAGTGTTTCTTAAGCTATCGTAGGACCCCTTAAGACACACTTGAGTCTTCCAATATGTCAAAAAGGGTCATGGGAACTCCCTAGGCATCCTAGTATGCCTTATCACATGTTAGGACCCTTAGGGAGTCCACATGACCCTTTTTGACACATTGAAATGCTAAAGTGTGTCTTAAGGGGTCCTACGACCCCTTAAGACACACTTGAGCATTCCAATGTGTCAAGAGGGGTCATCAAGACTCCCTAGGGGTCGTAGTACACCTTATCACATGTTACGATCCCTAGAGAGTCTCGATGACCCCTTTTGACACATTAAAATGCTCAAATGTGTCTTAAGGGGTCCTAATACCCCTTAAGACACACTTGAGAATTCAAATGTGTCAAAAGGGGTCATGGGGACTCCCTAAGGGTCCTAGTATGCCTTATCACGCGTTAGGACCCCTAGAGAGTCCCCATGACCCCTTTTAACACAGTGGAATGCTCAAGTGTGTCTTAAGGGGTCATGAGGACTCCCTAGGGGTCCTAGTATGCCTTATCATGTGTTAAGACCCTTAGGGAGTCCCAATGACCCCTTTTGACACGTTGGAATGCTCAAGTGTGTCTTAAGGGGTCCTAGGGGTCAAAAGGGGTCATTGGGACTCCTTAAGGGTCCTAGTATGTCTTATCACACCTTAAAACCCCTAGGGAGTCCCCATGACCCCTTTTGACAAATTGGAACGTTCAAGTGAGTCTTAAGAGGTCCTAACACCCCTTAAGACACACTTGAACATTACAATGTATCGAAAGGGGTCATGGGGACTCCCTATGGGTCTTAGTAAGCCTATCATGTGTTAGGACCCCTAGAGAGTCCCCATGACCCATTTTGACATATTTGAACCCTCAAGTGTGTGCTAAGGGGTCATAGGACCCTTTAGGACACACTTGACGGTTCCAATGTGTCAAAAGGGGTCATGGGGACTCTCTAGGGGTCCTAGTACACCTTATCACATGTTAAGAACCCTAGAGAGTCCCCATGACCACTTTTGATGTATTTGAATGCTCAAGTCTATTTTACGGGGTCATAGGACCCCTTAAGATATACTTGAGCATTCCAATGCATCAAAAGGGGTCATGGGGACTCCCTAGGGGTCCTAGTACGCCTTATCATGCCTTAGGACTCCTAGGGGTTATGGGGACTCCCTAGGGGTCCTAGTACGCCTTATCATGCTCAAGTGTGTCTTAAGGGATCTTCTGACATGTACTAATGCATTCTAAAAGGTCATCATTCCATCGAAGTTGCATTTGAAACCCTAATGACCCCTTAAGGGGCTTGCCGACCCCGATTCGACATGTGGTGTCCCGAGACCACCCCATGGACCCCTTTTGAGTTCTACTAGGCAAAAGTCATCCAAATTTGGTACGTAGGTCCTCTGACATGTTCTAGTGCATTGAAAAGGGTCCCTGTTCCATCAAAGTTTCATTTGGAACCCTAATGACCCCTTAACAGGCCTGCCGATCCTTATTCAACATGTGGTGTCCTGAGAGCACCCCATGGACCCCTTTTGAGTTCTACTAGGCAAAAGTCTTGCAAATTTGGTACATAGGTCCTCTGACATGTCCTAATGGGTTCCAAAGGGTCACCATTCCATGAAAGTTTCATTTGGAACCCTAATGACTCCTTAATAGGCCTACCAACCCCGATTCGACATGTGGTGTCCCGAGAGCACCCCATGGACCCCTTTTGAGTTCTACTAGACAAAAGTCATCCAAATTTGGTACGTAGGTCTTCTGATATGTCCTAATGCATTACAAAGGGTCCCTATTCCATTGAAGTTACATTTGGAACCCTAATAACCCCTTAATAGGCCTACCGACCTCGATTTGACATGTGGTCTCCTGAGAGCACCCCATGGACCCCTTTCAAGTTCTACTAGGAAAAAGTCATCTGAATCATGGAATTAGGTCCTTTGACATTTCCTATTGTGCTCCAAAGGGTCAAAATTCCATCAAAGTTTCATTTTGAATGCTATTGACCCCTTAACAGGGCTACCGGCCCCGTTTCGACATGTAGTCTCTCGAGAGCACCCCATTAACCCCTTTTGAGTTCTACTAGGAAAAAGTCATCCAAATTTGGTAAATAGGTCCTATGACATGTTCTAATGTGTTACAATGGGTAACTGTTCCATCAAAGTTGCATTTCAAACTCTATTGACCCCTTAATAGGCCTAACGACCCTGTTTCGACATGTGGTCTCCCGAGAGCACCCCATGGACCCCTTACGAGATCTAGTAGGAAAAAGTCATCCAAATTTGGTACATAGGTCCTATGAAATATCTTAATGTGTTCCAAAGGGTCACTATTCTATCAAAGTTTCATTTGGATGACACCTTAACAGACCTACCGACCCCAATTCGACATGTGGTCTCCCAAGAGCACCCCATGGACCCCTTTCGAGTTCTACTAGGGAAACGTCATCCAAATTTGGTATGTAGGTCCTTTGACATGTCCTAATGCATTCTAAAGGGTCATTTTTCCATCAAAGTTGCATTTGGAACCCTAATGACCGCTTAACAGGCCTACCGACCCCGATTCGACATGAGGTCTCCCGAGAGCACCCTATGGACCCCTTTCGAGTTATACTAGGAAAAATTAGTCCAAATTTGGTACATAGGTCCTATGACATGTTGTAATGCATTCTAAATGGTCACCAATTGATCAAAGTTTCATTTGGAACCCTAATGACCTTTTAATAGGCCTACCGACCCCGTTTCGACATGTGGTCTCCCGAGAGCACCCCATAGACCACTTTTGAGTTATACTTGGAAAAAGCCATCCAAATTTGGTACATAGGTCCTCTAACATGTCCTAATGTGTTGCAAAGGGTCACCATTCCATAAAAGTTTCATTTCAAACCCTAATGACCCCTTAATAGGCCTACCAACCCCGATTCGACATGAGGTCTTCCGAGAGCACCCCATGGACCCCTTTCAAGTTCTACTAGGGAAAAGTCATCCAAATTTTGTACATAGATTGTATGATATGTCCTAATGTGTTCCAAAGGCTCACCGTTCCATCAAAGTTGCATTTGGAACTCTAATGACCCCATAACAAGCCTACCGACCCTGATTCGACATGAGGTCTCTTGAGAGCACCCCGTGGACCCCTTTCGAGTTCTACTAGGAAAAAGTCATCCAAATTTGGTATGTAGGTCCTATGACATGTCCTAATACATTCCAAAGGGTCACTGTTCCATCGAAGTTGCATTTTGAACTCTAATGACCCCTTAATAGGCCAATCCACCTCGATTCGACATGTAGTTTCCCGAGAGCACCCCATGGATCCCTTTCGAGTTCTACTAGGCAAAAGTCATCCAAATTTGGTATGTAGTTATTATGACATGTTCTAATGCATTCAAAATGGTCACCATTCCATTTAAGTTGCATTTGTAACCCCAATGACCCCTTAATAGGCCTACCGACCCCAATTCGACATGAGGTCTCTCGAGAAAAAGTCATATGAATCATGGAATTAGGTCCTCTTACATGTCCTAAGGTGTTCCAAAGGGTCACCATTCCATCAAAGTTTCATTTCAAACCTTAATGCCCCCTTAACAGGACTACCAACCCCAATTCGACATGACGTCTCCCGAGAGCACCCCATGGACCCCTTTCGAGTTCTAATAGGAAAAAGTCATCTAAATTTGGTACATAGGTCCTATGAAATGTCCTAATGAATTCCAAAGGGTCATGATTCCATAAAAGTTTTATTTGGAACCCTAATGACCCCTTAATAGGCCTAGCGACCCCATTTCGACATGTGGTCTCCCGAGAGCACACCATGGACCCCTTTTGAGTTTTACTAGGCAAAAGTTATCCAAATTTGGTATATAGGTCCTATGACATATCCTAATGTGTTCCAAAGGGTGCCCGTTCCATCAAAGTTTCATTTGGAACCCTAATGACCTCTTAACAGGTAGGTACCGACCCTGATTCGACATGTGGTCTCCCAAGAGCACCCCATGGACCCCTTTTGAGTTCTACTAGGCAAAACTTATCCAAATTTGGTACGTAGGTCATCTCATATGTCCTAATGCATTCAAAAGGATCACCGTTCATCAAAAGTTTCATTTGGAACCCCGATGACCCCTTAAGTCACCTATTGACTCTGAATCGCACAATGGTCTCCCAAGAGCACCCCATGGACCCTTTTCGAGTTTGACTAATCAAAATTCATCTAAATTGTGGAGTTAGGTCCTCTGACATGTCCTAATGCGTTCCAAATGGTCACCGTGCATCAAAGGTTGTCTCACGAGCCCTAATGACCCCTTAAGACGCCTAGCGACACTGATTGGACATGTGGTCTCCTGAGAGCACCCCATGGACCCTTTTCAAGTTGGACTAGGAAAAAGTCATTAAAATTTGGTATATTGGTACTCAGATATGCCCTATTGCCTTCCAAACGGTCATTGTACATCTGAAGTTGCCTCACAAACCCTAATTACCCCTTAAGACGTCTAGCGACCCCGATTCGACCTGTTGTCTCATGAGAGGATCTATTATAACTTAAATTAAATATTGAAATAATATATAAAATATTTGAAAAAATACAATATTTAATAGACTAAATATATATATATATATATATATATATATATATATATATATATATATATATATATATATAATAAGATATATTAGATATTACATTTAATATATATTATCAAATATACAATATATTAATGTCCTATTCATTTTATATATTGTATATATTAGACATTATATTATATTTTATTATATTATATACACAACAATATTTAATATATAATTTATAATATATACATATATATATTATGTAACATTTATATTATAATATAAAAATATTGCATTTAATATAAATCTGAACAGACTATATACTTAGGCCGTTTAAATTGATATTATCAAATATATAATATAAATAAATAATATATAATATATATACTATATAATATAAAAAATAAAACATAAAATATAAAACCTAAATATAAAATATATAAATTATTCATTGTCAGGGTGAAAGAAAAAAACATCAAAATTAAAGGGAAATAAAAAAAGTGTGGGAGGGGGAAACTTTTCAAATTTGAAATTAAAGCAAAATCGGGTAATAGCTTTGGAAACCAAAGCTCCATGGTCAACGCTGAAGGTGTGCAAAAAATATGTTTTTTCTCTATTTTTCTTATGTCAACACTTCGACCATTAGGTTGATGACTTTTTTTCCAGCCGATTTCGATAAAACAAAAAGGGTTTCTTTAGATGATTGTCAGCTTTCCATCGATATAAGTGTTGCCAGATTTTGAATTCGTTAAGTATTTATTAGTTATTTTCTAGTTCACTTATGTCTAAAGTCCTGATTGACATACTGATGGAAAAATAGCTATAACTTTCAAACCGTATAACATTTTTGAAATTTGAAAGATGCGTCACATTCTATGCTTCATCTAGTATAAGAAAAAATTAAAAAAAAATGAATTATGATAAGTTTTCAATGAGTTAAGGTGGTCAGACATGAGAGTTTTTAAATTCTGAAAGCGCTGTAGCAAAAAAATCATAATTAATTATCTGTTTGGAATAAAAATACCAAAAAATATGCGTCACATCCGGGCATGAGTCAACTACTTATATATTGAATATTATAAAAAAAATTATCATTTGCTTTTGATTAGGGTGGTCAGACATACACGTACTTCTTATTTTTTTGCTGAAATGTTTGTAGTGCTGCATTGCAATCTATACTTTTTACCAATCATATTAATTTTTTTTTAGAAAAGGCTTAGTAGTTTATAAACTACATTCAATTTCTTACAAATTATATTGTTACAACTTTTTGATATTAGGTTGATAACTAGTTCATTTTTTCACGCCAAGTTGACTAATCCTGATTGTCTGATTTTTCATTGCCACTTAAGGGCATAGTTTGGCCCCTCATGATCCTGCACATACCCGGGGACTCTCTAGATGCCCTAATGCATGATAAGGTGTACTAGTACCCCTAGGGAGTCCCCAGAACCCCTTTTGACACATTAGAATGCTCAAGTGTGTCTTAAGTGGTATTAGGATCCCTTAAGACACACTTGAGCATTCTAATGTGTCAAAAGGGGTCATGGGGACTCCCTAGGGGTCCTAGTACGCCTTATCACATGTTAGGACCCCTTGAGAGTCTCCATGACCCCTTTTGACACATTGGTATGTTCAAGTGTGTCTTAAGGGGTATTAGGACCCCTTAAGACACACTTGAGCGTTCTAATGTGTCAAAAGGGGTCATGGGGACTCCCTGGATGTCCTAATGTGTGATAAGGCACATTAGGACACCTAGGGAGTCCCAATGACCCCTTTTGATGCATTAGAATGCTCAAGTGTGTCTTAAGGGGTCCTAATACCCCTTAAGACACACTTGAACATTCTAATGTGTCAAAAGGGGTCATGGGGACTGCCTAGGGGTCCTAGTACGCCTTATCATGCATTAGAACACCTAGGGTGTTTCCATGATCCCTTTGGACACATTGGAACACTCAATTGTGTCTTAAGGGTTCCTAAGACCCCTTAAGACACACTACAACATTGCAATGTGTCAAAAGGTTTCATGGGGACTCTCTATGGATTCTAACGCGTGATAAGGCATACTAGGACCCCTAGGGAGTCCCAATGACCCCTTTTGACACATTGGAATGCTCAAGTGTGTCTTAAGGGGTTGTAGGACCCTTTAAGACACACTTGAGAATTCCAATGTGTCAAAAGGGTTCATGAGGACTCTCTAGGGGTCCTAACACGTGATAAGGCATACTAGGACCCCTAGGGAGTCCCAATGACCCCTTTTGACACATTGGAATGCTCAAGTGTGTCTTAAGGGGTTGTAGGACCCTTTAAGACACACTTGAGCATTCCAATGTGTCAAAAGGGGTCATGAGGACTCGCTAGGTGTCCTAATGCGTGATAAGGCATACTAGGACCCCTAGGGAGTCCCAATGACCCCTTTTGACACATTGGAACGCTCAAGTGTGTCTTAAGGGGTCGTAGGACCCCTTAAGACACACTTGAGTGTTCCAATGTGTCATAAGGGTTCATGGGGACTCCCTATGGATCTTAACACATGATAAGGCATACTAGGACCCCTAGGGAGTCCCCATGACCCCTTTTGACACATTGGAATGCTCAAGTGTGTCTTAAGTTGTCGTAGGACCCCTTAAGACACACTTGAGCATTCCAATGTGTCAAAAGTGGTCATGGGAACTCCCTAGGGGTCCTAACGCATAATAAGACATAATAGAACCCCTAGGGAGTCCCAATGACCCCTTTTGACACATTGGAATGTTCAAGTGTGTTTGAAGGGGTCCTAAGACCTCTTAAGACACATTTGAGCATTCCAATGTGTCATAAGTGGTCATGGGGACTTCCTAGGGGTCCTAACGTGTGATATCTCAATCCCAATCCCTAGGGGTAATAATGTGCCCACAATCCCTGCCATATTTTAGAGTACTGATGAGAAGCAATGGTGAAAGTCTGAGACAGAGGTGGTGTCAGCATTGAAGCAGTAAGACATTCTTCATAATATCGCAGGGGGGGGGGCACCATCGAAATGACAAGGCTTTCCTCATAATGTCGTGTCACCACTGATCTCTTCTTTAAATTTATTAATGCGGTTAGTTCTATGACACGTGCATCATTTCTAGTACAATTGCTCATTTTACCAAACCCTTCCTCGCTCTCCATAATCTTCGACAGGTTCAAAGATCCATCCGGTTGTTCTTGTTTAACCTCTCAATGACTTTGTTCAGCTATCGGATTATCAATAGGCGTGGTACAATTGTCTGGCACGACTAGAATCTATTTCGAGAACCTTTACAATTTAGCATTTCGATTGAAAAAGCAGGGAAAGATACCATTTCATAGCCACAAGTGGTGGAAACAGAGTGATTCTCTTGCCCTCTGCTTCTATAATCCGCCTCCAGTGAACTATTCTTCAAAGCCTCCATTTCTGCGTAGCTAGGGTTTTTGGCACCTGTAAAAGGCACTACTATGCCACTGTAGGGACTCATACTCGTGCTCTGAATCATATTAAATAATATTTAAAATGTAAAATGTATATTATATAATATTTAATATATAATATATAATATTATATATAATATATAATCTAATATATGTAATATATAATCTAATATATAATCTAATATATAATATTTAATATATAACTAATATATAACAATTAATATATAATTGATATTATATAATATTTAATATATAACTAATAACTATCAAATATATATCAAATATATAACTATAATTGATAAAGTGGAACCAAATTTCAAAATTAGAAATTAGAGAAAGTGGAGGCAAAGCAAAAATTTGAAATTCTACCGCCAAATTCGGGTACCCGAAAATATTGGGTACCCGATTAGGCTTGGTATTGGTTTGTGCACCAAACCTACCTGGTCAACTCTTCAAGTGTCACAAAAATGTGTTTTTCTTCTGTTTCTCTCAGTTCCAGACTTCAACCATGTAGCTGATGACTTTTTTTTCACCCGAATTTGATAAAATGAAAAGGGTATCTTAAGGAGATTATCAGCTTTGTATCGATATAATTTCTGTCAAATTTTGAATTTGTTAAGTAATTATTAGTTATTTTCTAATCGAGCTACCTCTAAAGTGCTGATTTAGATATTGATTGAAAAATGACTATATCTTTCAAACGGTATAACATTTTTGAAATCCGAAAGATGCGTCACATTCTATGCTTCATCTAGTATAAGAAAAAATTAAAAAAAATTGAATTATGATAATTTTTCAATGAGTTAAGTTGGTCAGACACGAGAGTTTTTAAATTCTGAAAGCGCTATAGCAAAAAAATCATAATTAATTATCTGTTTGTTATAAAAATATGAAAAAATATGCGTCACATCTGAGCATGAGTCAGCTACTTATATATAGAATATTATAAAAAAATATTATCATTTTCTTTTGATTAGGGTGGTCAGACATACACGTACTTCTTATTTTTTTGCTGAAATGTTTGTAGTGCTGCATTGCAATCTATACTTTTTTACCAATCATATTAATTTTTTTTCAGAAAAGGATTTGTAGTTTAGAAACTACATTAAATTTCCTACAAATTATATTCTTACAACTTTTTGATATTAGGTTGATAACTAGTTCATTTTTTCACGCCAAGTTGACTAATCCTGATTGTTTGATTTTTCATTGCCACTTAAGGGCATAGTTTGGCCCCTCATGATCCTGCACATACCCATATATGTATGTATGTATATATATATATATATATATATATATATATATATATATATATATATATATATATATATATATATATATATATATATATATATATATATATATATATATATATATATATATATATATATATATATATATATATATACACACACACACACACACACACACATTTACTCTCCTACCAAACTATGAATTTCATTACATTCCAATTTCAGTTTCATTGATCAGCCTCTTTTTATTGTTCTGCCTGAGTTTATTGATAAATGCAGGTCCTTTGTTGCAAAGGATTGTTCGAGAACAATTCTAAATTTTAGCATTTCCTTAATAGAATTTCGTTAGCTTTAATCATGAAAGTCAATTAGAACCTAATGTTGAACCGTTCTAATACTATATTCATACTTCCATCTATAAAATTCCATATTTACATCTTGACTGTGGTTGGTGTAAAATTCCTCTCGACATAGCTTCAGAAGTACTGATAAGGGTTAAATGTATTAAATTATTTTCTGAAAAGAGAATTATACATATTTCTACACATATAACCAAGAGTATAATCTTAAGTATACAAACATAGTAACTTGAACAGATACATATACTGTATGAACAGATAGACATCCATACTTTTATGAAACCATATGGTTTCTGCTATTCTAGATATATAGGTACATATAATCTTATAGCTTAAGAAGTAATACTTGAATTCACGGATATCTCTTAATTGTAATTACCAATACTTGCTACCAATCAACAGAGAGTATCCGGAACACCAATTGGTAGCCATTCATATCAGATATCCCTTCATATTGCATTACTGCCTTAATTGATTATACAATACTTATATATATACAAAGTTTGATCATAACAACATACTTTAATATACATTGCTATATATGATTGTGCATCCATTGTATATATCCAAATTGCCAGCTTCGAAATCTATATGCTTACCATATTTTGTAGGTCACAGAGTACCCATTGGGATTACAATTTATCTAAAAGCCAAAGTATCCCTTATAGATGTTTCAGGAAAATGTTATCGATATCTACTGAGATTAATATCAGAGATATTGAATTCTTTCAATTTAATACCATAATTCCATGACTACTACTATTACCCACAGACAAAAATTCAGCCCTACTAAATACTAATGAGACATTGCACAATAAAATCTATAAATAACATATAGCTTTTCATATACCATAGAACCAGAAACTTACATCAATACTTTAATATAATTACATATTATCAAAGTATCAAACAAGCTTAATTTGAAGTCATAACTGTACATAAGATCCAAGTATTAGCTATATCCTTGAAAACCATGTTCACAGACCAGTATTTCAAAACAGTGTAGAAACTAAACTCTTACTTAGTTAACCTAGGATAGCGTATATACTTCCATGGACAATCTACCTAGAAAATCCAAACTTACTAGATTAGTCACAGTTCTTTTGCACAGCTGTGCACTTCCAAGCACTGTCACCTTTCACCATAACAACTATGCATTCTACCTCCTCCAGGTCCTTCTTATTCTGCTTGGTGCATCTGGGCACTTCAGGTGCCATAATATGTAGGTTTGCAGGAGCAGTATTGTCGAGGCAATCAAGAATGTCAAATCCTTCCTCTCTCCAATAATTGAGGATCCAAATTGATTCAGCTTCTTCAACCGGTACTTCCTTGTATAGGAATTTAATGTTTCTGACCATTTCTGGCCAATGCATGTCAAAGCAATCTTCATCCTTGAAGTACATCATCAGAATTCTCGGGGACTGTGAAATCCTATCCAAATCTTCCATATTAGTCTGCATTGTTAGTTCCAGATAGGGAATGGTAAGGTTGTCATCCACACAATGCACCATATTTTCTAGACCTTCGAGGTGATCTTCTGCAAATATTTCCTTTGCTACCTTGATGATATCCTTCTTGTTCTTTCCAGTAAATATCGAGAGTGCAATAAATTGACCTATAAATCCACCATTAGTTCTGTAAGTGAATTCATTGCTGAAGAAATGATCTCCAATGGATTTTTCCACTGCCCTTCTGGTTGAATCCAACAAAGACTTCAAAATTTGATTCCATCTTTCAGGAAAGATGAGCCCTCTGAAGGCCATAGCTTGGTCACTCTTGGTATAGAATGTAATTAGTCTAGTCTCCATGCTTTGTCCTAATAGTGCTAATTACCAGACTATCTGAATAAATATTATTCATAATTAGCTTTCTAGAATATACTGGAAACTTCACTCTGTGTTCTTGAACTTTCCTATGATCTTAATTGTTGCTCTAGAAAGTGCCTTACTCTCATGTTATAATCATACTCCTGATATAATTGAAATAGGTGGGATTTCTTACTCATTAGAATGAGAGTCTAACTTGGAAAGGTAACAGGTAAAGACCAAATGTCCCACGTTTGATACAATCTTCCAACCTTTCGAACATAGTTGTAAAATACATATTGATATATTATACATATAAAATAATATATAATATATGATATATAATATAACATTCAATATTAATATATTAAATAATATTTAATGTAGAATGTATATTATATAATATTTAATATATATAATATATAATCTAATATATAGTTTTTGATATATAATATATCATATGAAGGATGGAGAAATGGGAGGGAGAAAGGGGAGGGAAAAGTGAAAAATCAAAATTTTGCTGACATTTTCGAGTACCCGATTAGGCTCAGTATTGCTTTGTGCACCAAACCTACATGGTCAACTATTGAAATGTCTCAAAAACGTGTTTTCCCCCTTTTTCTCTGAGTTCCAGACTTCGACCATGTAGCTGACGACTTTTTTTTTCACCCGAATTTGATGAAACGAAAAGGGTATCTAAAGGAGATTATTAGCTTTCTATCAATATAATTGTTGTCAAATTTTGAATTCGGTAAGTAATTATTAGTTATTTTTTAATTGAGTTACCTCTAAAGTGCTGATTTATATACTGATTGAAAAATGACTATAACTTTTAGACGGTATAACATTTTTGAAATCCAAAAAATGCGTCACATTCTATGCTTCTCCTACTATAAAGAAATTTTTTTCTTTGAGTTTTATAAAATTTTGAATGAGTTAAGGTGGTCAGACACGGGAGTTTTTTTATTTTGAAAATGTTGTAGCAGAAAATTCATAATTAATTATTTTTTTGGAATAAAATTACAAAAAAATATGCGTCACATCTGGGCACGAGTCTACTACTTATATATAAAATCTTATAATAAAATGTTATCACTTAATTATGATTAAGGTGGTCAGACATACACCTACTTATTTTTTTCCAAAAATTTTTGTACTGCTGCATTGAAATCTATACTTTTCACCTATCATACCAAATTTTTCTCAAAAAAGGCCTAGTAGTTTAGAAACTACATTCAATTTTCTACAGATTCTATTCTTACAACTTTTTGATATTAGGTTGATAGCTAGTTGAAATTTTCATGTCAAGTTGACTAACCCTGATTTGCTGATTTTTCATTGCCACTTAAGGGCATAGTTTGGCCCCTCATGATCTTGCACATATCCTATATTCACCTAGATCTCAAGATGAGAATACAAATAATTACTGATAGATTGTGATATTTTTAAGATTTATATTTCAAATCTATTGCGACCTAGGGAAATTATAATTTAATTAGATAAATTCTTGATTAGAGATATAGGGTCACTAAATCCCACAAAGATTTATGTTTTTTTCTATCCCTATGAAGGATCCTAAGACATTATCTATGGCCATTAATGCTTCATAGTGTAAATATTCCACTAGGAGATTTCTGATTTTGATGCATTTAAGGAAACATTTAGGTGATTATTCCTTATGAAATTAAAGTTATTTTTTCCAATCTAAGCATTGAAAGAAATGAACATTGAAAAATACTGGTTGTCCTGACAAAAAATTATTTTTCATCGATTCATTAATGCAATGAATATGCAAGAAACCTTCTACAAGGATAGAGATACTTACCTAGAACAGATAATTCGTATTCCAGTGGTTGATTATCTTGTAGATTGAAGATCCAAAACCTTCCCATTTTGAAAAAAACCCATATATTTTTGCATTGCTCCCTTCTTGGTTCCATGATTTTTGCAAGAACAAGAAAGGATCTTATGCCATTTTTGTTATCATATGGGTGGTTACAATAGTTAGGGCTTCCCAGATCCCTCATTTTCCTTTATTTATTAACAATTGCACTTGGGGCTTTCCTTTGGGACACTATTTCTTTGTAACCATGTGAGTTTGAGGCTTCATAGCCAAACTTTCTCCTATCATAGATTGTTTGCTTCTTACACTAGAAATTTTCAAAACTACTAGAATCCAAAGGCTGCTTAGGGTAAAAATGAATAATTAATGTCCTCTAATATTAGACCTTTGAGGAATCCCAAGGGGAAATCAATTTTCTCTTGTGATGAAATATGGAAATCTCTTGTAATTGAGCCATGAATTTCTATTATATTTTATATCAAAATACATTAATTTATGGTGAGATCCATCAACATGACTAATTTTAGGGGCACAATGATAAGATTCAGATTTCTATTATCATTCCTTCTTTTCCCTACTAGAATTCGATTTTCTCCTATGACCACTTTTGACCAAAGTTGTTTAGACCATAGATGTTTGTTACAATCCTAGCCTTTCTGTTCAACACAACCTACCATCCATTTTCAAAGAGAGAAGAGGCGGGGAAGGTCTGATCCCCATTTAAATATTTTTTAATAATTAACATGCTTAGAACACAAAGCTTTTCACATATTCTTAATTATTTGGATGAGATGATTTTAATCATCTTACTTATTTCTAAATTTTGTGTATATTTTTACACAACTTTTAATAACTTAATTTTTACAATAATATGTATTGTTTAGAAGTGACATTTACTTTGAAATACATAACACATTTTTATAGCATTAATAAAATTCTAAATTTAAAATATAGATTTGTCACACCAATATCTAGGGTATGGATATGTTTTCACAATTTTTATTTTTATTTCTTGTGTGTATTTTGAAAGTGGAGTAACTATAATTTGGACAAGGGTGTATTTTGTCATGCAAAAAAAAATAAATTATGCATTTGAATTAACTTCTTATTTTTGTGTTGAAATGAATCTATATATATACTTAGAAAATAACTTTAAAAAAAAAATCAAATTTTCAAAATTTTCACATGTGAAACAAAGACCTAAATATTTGATGGAAATCCCACATTCATAAAAAATAAAAAATAAATTTATTAATGAAATTAAATATTTTAAAAGTTATATGGTTTTGAAAGCTAATAATAAGGACTAAATACTTACAAAATATTTAACTTCCAAATGAATTCATTTGATCCCAAAAAAGCTAATGTCATTTAAGTGATTTTTTTTGTCAACATCTTAATAGGTGTGATAGAGACCCCATTGTAGGTATGATTTAAGAGTAGAGAGGTTCTATCAAAGAGATTTTGATCTAAGAGGCTTTGATCTAACCTTCTTTAATTAATTAATTCTAATGAGACCTCTCGAGGCTTAAAATACTATAGTCTCTTATAATTGGTGATTTTAGCAAAAATTAGGATTGCAAAAAAGTGTAGCCCAATATTCTCAAATCACCTTGTTTTGGTATTAAAATAAAGAGATGAAGTTTAAATGTTAAAGATTGGTTCACCCCCTCAATCTCCATTTGTGTTTAAGATAAAATACCACTTGAAATACTTTAGCTTTTAATCACCTTTATTGCCACTAATTCCTTGTGTATTGCTTCTATAATGAAAGTAGCAAAGTGAAAACTTCTTTGCAAATATTTATGTTGAATGTCATTTTCCATCATCATTAGGTGGATGACCATTTGTGCCTTGAACTCTACAACCAAGATCTAACATAAGGAATAGGAAATGTTGATGAAGTAATCTTCTAAAATGTCAAATTTGAAAGGTTCAACTTCATCTTCATCAAATATTACAATTTTTTTAATTTGGGGTCCTCTTTATGTGCTGGGGGAGACACATAACCTCATAACTATTTTGATCATGTGTACAAAATCTACACAAATTTATTTAATTCAATTAGAATTTTGGGGGGTTACATTCAGGTTAAATACTTCACAAATAACACATTTGTCCAACCATATTAGAAGGCCACCCTTATCATTCAATGTAGTCTTGCATGGCAAATCATGTCATTTGGAAATCTACTTGGTCAGGTTCACATTAGGTACACCTTGTTCCAAATTCATGATTTTTGTAATAGGTTCTACAACTTTATTTCTTCTATAAAAGTAGTTAAAAAAATTCCAACTTTGAACAGTGATGATGCATCACTTATAGACTCTGATTTATCAATTAACATATTTAAACTTGTTCGACAACCTTAGACATTCTTTTTCCTTCTAAAAACTCCTCAAGGTAGGATCAAAATATCCTCTAATCCCCTTTTCATCTTTCTAGCTTTATATCTAGCTTTATATATAGAAGTAACTTGACTCATTTTGTAGTAATATATAAGGTAATTTCTCCTCCTCCATCCTTAATTCTTAAAAAAAACCTAATTTTCATAGGAGAAATTTCTTGATGGCTCCTTTTTGAGATTTGTGATGCCTAATAATGAGTGGGAATATGATGCCTAATCACTCGCTTACATGCTTGTCAGAAACCATGAAGTCATTTAGGCCCAGTCCACGTTAGTTGCACAACCTGCCATTTTTTGAAGAACTATGCTGCACTATGGAAGCACGCTACTACAAACAAATGACTTCATCCATGAAAGCAGTGGACCTTAGTATGCTCTTAGAGAATAACCTTTATGAACCTTCACTACAAAGAGTGAACGTGATCCAATAGAATGCCAGCAATAAGGCATGAAAGTAGATCCAAAGACATGCAATGATTGAGCAGGAAGGCGGTAGTGGAATCGATATGTCACAAGAGCGTATTAGTGCAACTTAGAAATATATGCAAATCGAGAAGAGGTATTGTGAAGGGAAAACTCTATTCAATGAAGAGTAGCCATGTGGATAATAGTGAGGACCACTATATATGCACTAACCCAAAGGAATAATCAAGTGCATAATACTCAAATGGCCAAGGCAGTTTGTGAAAGATTAAAACAAAAAACATAAGAGCACTCAAATGGCCAAGGCAGTTAGTGAAAGATTAAAACAAAAAAGCCCAAGCTAATTATAAAGGGTTTAGGGTTTTAGGTCAAATGAATAAACATCTGAGAAATGCACTAAAACCCTAGAAACTATCAATTTAGGGTTGAAGATGACATGTATATTTAGGAGAAAGTCTCTAGAATTGTTAAAGGGTCTAATAATCATAACTTTTTTTTTTTTTTTTTATGTTTATCCTTTAATTACTAATATTAAAGGATTTTCAAGAATTGTAGCACATGTACTAATAGTCGATCACACATGTATTAATAGTCGATCATTTTTAGCTTTTTTGGTTGGTCATTGATCCATTTGTGCACTACTATTGGGACATTTATTAACGACTACTGAGACATTTGACCACAAGTACTGGTATTTTTGAGTGAACAATTGTTCGTATAAGAACATAGCGGTATCAGGCTTTAATTTTAAGATTCAGTGCCATGTGCAACAACATTGATTATGAGTGGTATAGGAATGAATTGGGATGATAAAATATCAAACATAGGGTGAGGGGGCAAATGCATTGTGGTAAGTGCAAATGAGGTGCATGAACACAAAATAATTAGTGAATGTAGGAATAAATGTATATGAAAGTAAATAAAGATGAAAAACAGAAAAGTGAGCCAAACTCACAATAAAAAGTGTGCCACTTGTTGATATATAACTATATTAAGAATATTCTACAAAATAAATATAAAACTAAAAGAATTCACATTAATGTACAAATTCACTATTATAATACTTTAGTACAATAAAAAACAAAACAAAATATAAATATACAATAAAAATGTATAAATATATTAAAAAATATTTATTTTAATCTTTAATAAAATAATATCATACACTATAAATACAAAACAATATTATATAAACAATTTTTAATATTCCAAATCAAATTAGTGTTCTTTTTATTTTAAGACTAAGCATAGAAACAATTCATTTTATAATCACTTATTATTCGGTTATCTTGTGTAAATCAAAATAGTACGAATTGGATGTTTGTGTAACTCGTGGGTCATATAAATTGAACTATTGAGGAACAACTCAAAGTGTACGAATTCATTATTTATCTTCCCTTCACAAATGTCATAAATTATTTAAAAACAAGCCATGCTTATTTCTAATTTGGAGACTAACAAAACATGTAAGTGTTTGGAATTTATTGTGTTGATACCATGAATGGGAGAGGGCCCAATTTTGTCATTAGTCATGTTTCTATACAATTAAGTTTTATTTTTATTATTTGTGAAGTTAAAGATTAGTAATCCACATGTCTTAATTTTTAAGGCATAAGTTTAATTTAATTTTTTAAATTGAAAATTAAGGATTATTGGTGAGGTATAATTTCGATTCTCTCTCTTACTTATTACATCTTTAAGAAATTGAAATATTGATAGATGACAATTAAATTTTCTTTTTTGTTAAAAAGTAATTTATTTGACAAGTTATATCGAAGAAATTGTGTAACAATATATGATTTGTATACATATTTTGTACTTTTATTTTTATTTTTTATTTGTTTGTTTTGAGGTAATTCAATAAAGATGTAATTGATATTGCTAGATCATTGAAATGCTTATTTTCTTAAGTTGCATCAGAGAAACAATCATTCATATAGTAATTACATGTAAGTTGTGTGACAATATATGATTTGATGCACATGTTTTGAACATGTGTTTGAGTGTTTTGAGATAATTCAATAAAGATGTGGGTGATGTCCTACATTATTAATGATATAAACCTCAAACAATAATCTGAAGCACTTATCCCACAAGATTGGTTTGAAATTAAATCAAAAAAGACAAAATTGTTGTCGCTACATTATTGATCTAATGTCAAAAATTAATTTTAAGAATTTAACTTGCTGTTAAAATTATAATTGAACTTTTATAAACATTCAATCAATTGAATTACTCAATTTCTAGTCTAATGCAAAAAATTAAATTTAAGCATTTAATTTGTAGGAAAAAAAATAATTAAACTTTTTTAAACATTCAATCAATCAAATTACTAATATGACTAAATTATTGACGGTCTTAGACATTTCATTCACCAATTTTTTAATCTGTTAGAGCTTAAGAAAAGCATATAGCTGTGCAGGAGTGAGGAAGAAGACATTACTCGGACATATTTTAAACAACACAATTCAGAAGGCATTTATACCCAATACAACTTTATCACTATCTTTTAATCCACCTAGCAATTTGAGGCTATCAAAGTTATTAAAAAACCATCCATTCACTCAGAAAGTTGATGCCGTTGGAAAAGGCGGTGTTGGAGACATTATCTTAGGGATTCGGTTTCTTTCTTTTCTAACAAATCTCCCTTTTCCAATTACAAGACCACTTGTCCTGAACACACAGCCAAGATTTCATTAAATATATATGGTGGGCAGAACGAGATTAGTGATTGCAGTGAAAACAAGAAACTAAAACAATCAGTTTCATCCCTTACATCTTGCCATCACATGCAAACTGTTCCCCCTCACATGGGCGTAATTAGTAGGGAGATTAGTTCCATGTTTACAACTCTGTTTTATTAACTTCAGTCCTTAAGCTTTTTTTGTTTTTGGGTACTCTGCCAGTCAGACTTCTCAGATTCTTCTCTGCTTAACTGTGGGTAAATCTAAAGTTCAATATTTTCTTTCCTATGGGTTGCTAAAAGCTTATTCAAATCACCCATGACTGTCAAATATAAAATTGTTAATGGTAGTAAACTTTCCTTGTCTTTTAGGGTTGATGTATTTTTAAGAAGTTTAATCATTCTGAATTACCCGGTATAATTCTAAATGTGAATTAAGAACTTATACAGTATAATGAACTGTAGAAAATTAATTCTATTTAAAGAAGTTTAAATCATTAAACATGTCAAGTAAAGATTGATTTCAGAAATAATAGATATGTTATTTTTTTTCTTATTTTATTTATCTGATTTTAGATATATGGTCTTTATGGGTAAGAATTTTTAGATTCTATTGTGTTGAAATTTTTGTGCAATGATGTTTCAAATCACACTTCTTGATTCATCATCAGGATGAGCATAAGAGAGCACAAAGAAACATATATGATCTAGAATTTGTCCAAACATTTTTTCAGTGAATAAACATATTTTTTTATTTCATTAATAGAATCTAATCCACCAATCGGTTGAAATAATTGTTAACCTTTGTAAACTTTTATTATTAGTTATTTGACGTTGGGTTTTTTTTTAAATAAGTAGAAGTCATCAAATATGTCAGGTAAAGATTGATTTCAAAGATAAATAGTTACAATATTTCTTTTCTCCATCTGTTTATTTAATTTATGGGGTGTCATCTTGGTACCAGTCCAGATTTGTTTATGAATATGTGTATTTTAATTGTAATTAATAGAATTTGATGCACTTATTCATATTTGTAAATTTTTTGTTATCTGTTATTTTACTTTGAATGTTTTGTAAAGAAGTTTAAATCATAAAAGATGTCAGATAAAGGTGATTTCAGAGATAATATATGATATTTCCTTTTTAATTCTGTCCATCTGATTTTGTGAAGAATATTTTATATTCTAATTTGATCTATTTATATATAAAAAATTGTTAGTATTGTACTCTTTTATTGTTTATCATTTTTTATATTAGATTAAGAAAAATTGGAGTAAAGAAGTTTTAAATTATGAAACACATGAGGTAAAGATTAATTTGAAAGATAATAGATATGATATTTCCTCAGCAGAGTAGCAATGAGATATCTAAAACAATCAGCTCATTCTGACTGAGAGTCCACATGAAGAAAGTGAAAGAAAAAAGCTTATCAATATCATGAATTTTAAATGCTTGAGCTAATTATAAGGATAAAATGAGTTGCATGTAACGTGCGTACTACCCATCTGGGGGCTGCCATGAAATGTTGCAGAGAGTTGAAGAAATGAGTACCGGCTGGATTGGTCTGCTGTGTAAACGAGAAGTAGGGAATCTTTAGTACGGTGGTTTGGTCAAATTTTGACTGGACTGTGGCCAAACAAACTTTGTTTTAAAATTCAGCTTAGGAGACAGATTTTCCACTTGTGTTATGGGAGAAAGAGCATGGCCATTGGCGGTCATTTGCATGATCCATCATGTGAAATTAGCTCTTCATGTTGTAGACAAATAAAACTATGAAAAATATTTAGGGTTGATATTGATTGAATTTTAGATGTGTGATATTAGAAGCATTTTATATTTTTTTTGTTTACTTTACATCAGTCCTTTTTTTTGGTTGTAAATATAAAATATGAAAAGTTTGACCAAGGTTTATGAAAGGTTAAGTATGAGATTGTATTTTCATACAGTGAAACAACAAATTTGATATGTTTTTTTCTTATAATGAGTGTATTTCTTTTATTGATAACATGGTTATATTATATAAGTAGATTTTATATTGATGGTTATCATTTTAGACTATAATATATGATGTTATTGGGAGTATAAAAATTAAAATCATGTAAATATTATATTTTTCATATATCTTAATAATGATAACTAAAAAAAAATTATAAAGATTTTTTCTTAATAATATAATAGAAGGGTAAATAATTAAATGAATGTAAACCTATTCAATGCTTAATTTAATTAGTTTGACAAGTTTTCCACATGACATAATATTACTTACTAAAGGGACATGTGCCACATGCAATACCTCCATCCACCTATATAGATTATAATTCATCATATTCTTAGGTATATATATAAAAAATAAACATCCATGGGATGTTTCCTTGGAGCACTTGCTAGGAGACAAGAATTTGTCTTGTTTCTCTTTAATTTTTTCATTGTTTACATAATGTGTTTTTCTATCTTTGAGGAACACTAAAATGAGAGTGGTAGTGACATTCAAAATGAATTGGAAGATTTTATTCTAGAGATGACAGTAAATGTCATGTTTCTTCTCTTTGTATCATCAATATATCTTATGATTTGTGCAAGATGATATAGACCTTGCCCTTTTGATTTGAATGCATATATGATTGCCTTTATAAAAGGAAAAATATGGATAAAGCTTGGATTATTCATGTCCCATGGCACACCTACATAATTATCAAACCTAAAAATCACACAATCAGAAATATGAGAACTGTAACTTAGCTTTAGAATAAAATATATTCTTTAGATTACTAAGAACTCCATTAACCAAGTCAATGTCTATGCATAAATAAATTGCTCGTGCTAGCATTATTTGTCAAAAAAATAAAAATAAATTAGCTTATTGTCTTGATGATCATCACCATCTTCATGCGATTTTATACATTTTGTTTATGAATATAGATTGCATATAATTAGTGTTAATAATCAATTTTTTTTTTTGTTATTATGAGTCATTTTCATATAATTTGCTGCATATAAATGCACTAATGCATCAAATAATACATATTCCTCATGCATTTCATGAAAAATCTCTAGTCCAAAAATAAATTAAAATTTGATCTATAGACTGTGGAATATAATCTCTCTAATTTCTAGTCATTATATATATCCAATGCAATTGAAATATTTTTGAGCATATCTATGTCCTTTATTTATTTTATTCCATATGCCTACTAGTGGAAAATTATATCCAAAGCATAACTACTTCAAATGTAGCCCATAATACCTTGCCATTATGTGATGCTCAAGTAATAAAATGATATTAGAAATTGCACATGTTAAAATCTGCATGGTTATATAAGATACAATTTAATGTTTAACATATTATAAATTTCATATAAAGTAGAATAATCCAATGGAGTATGGATACCTACAATTGTATAAAAAATAAAGGTTTGTGAAACAAACATTGAATATTAATCTTGAAGAAACTAATACTAAGAAAACTTAAAAGATGATCCAAAAGTATCATATATAGTACAAAAATGAAGATTACATAGATGAATAACTATACCATACCATATTAATTTATATATCTAGAACCCTACACTCTAAAACCAATGAAATTTATCATCAATTATAAAAGAGGAATATGGTATAGTTACAGTGCAAGTATTTAAAAGAGCATTTCACTAACAATAGACTTAGAATAATTTTCAATTTATTCCGACAAAAACTATGTACAAGGCATGCACACCAAGATGAGGAACAAAAAAGTGTCCAAATATCCAAAAACACATAAAAAATGAGCAAAACACATTCATGTTTCAAAGAAATTCAAATACCACATTCACATTATGGCTTGGATTTTCCAATCACTGTTATTGAATAAAAACCATGTATGTGTTTTTATTAATTGGACAAACATGTACATGTTATGGTAAATAATCATAATAAGTAAGTGTTTTTTTTTCTTAATTTAAAGTTATTGAAAAAAAATGTCTATTCTTCATACCCTCAATTTTCAATTCATATATAATTTTTCTTTCCCTTCATTGATAAAAAAGATTACATGTTTTGAATATTTACAACCTATCTTCATGTTGCCAGGTCATAGAAGAGGCATGTGCTCTTTTTCTGTCCACTAGATTTTAATTTTGTTTGCATTTTCTAATAAATGAATTATTATTTTAAAAATTTGAAAGAAAATCATATAAAACCTAAGCCACATCCAAATTTGAATGATGAAATCCTAAGAAAAACCATGGGATGCTTGACCCTCCTCCAACCCTTCCAAAAAACCCTAGACAAAACCAAGAGGATTTGATAGGACATCTAAAAAAAGAATATATATAATTTTCAAATTTGTTTCAAGATTAAAGTGTTCAACATCAAAATAGTGTCACCTATCCCTTTCCTTTTTGTTGGTCAACATATTTGTCCCTTTAGAATAACAAACAAATTGACTCCTTTTGCCCAAATATGAGGAAAAATCATTAACAAATAGTTGGAGAAGTTGACATTGAATTCATAACTTTCCTTTGAATTTTAGAGGTACAAGTCCCTCTTATGATGTAATTTAGGATTTTCATGGTATTCTTATAACGAGGAAGTAGAAAAGGTAAAATTTAAACTAAAAAATAAAGGAAAATGGATCTAATGATTTTCTAATTGATACTCACTCTCATATCTTAGTATAATGGGGATTAGAAGAGAAAGGGCAACCCACTAAAACTTGAGCATAGATAGAATCCACATGTAAATAAAAATTTATAATGAAGGGGAAATCGAGGTAAATGAAATATAGTTCTCATGTCCAAGGCCCACAAAGATGATTGGAAGAATAACAGTAACTTGCTTTAGATTAATCTTTATAGTTATGACTAAAAATATGATATAGTTATGGTTGAAAAGATGTATAAACATGAGATAATCATTATCAACCATGTTCTTCATTATTTTAAAATTTAATACTTTGTCACATGATTACATATACTCTTGACCTATTACATTAGAAAGAGGTGCTTCAAAAATAAACTACATCACATTCCTTGTGTTCTATTGCCTCTAATCTTGTCACTTTTTGCTCCGAATTTTTTTATTGAAAACATCTCCTTTATTATTGAAAATTTCTTCAAATGATTTCTATGTTTTATGCACCTCTCGTTTAAATTTCTAGATCATCATGAAAATATAAATTTTATTAAGAAATGAGGTAAATATCCCCATTTATAAAAACTTAGTTTTGATGATTTTTGCTTTTCCAATAATATAGATACATATTGACAATTGTCAACTTGTTTCTTCTTCTTCGTGTTATTCTTCCTAGCTACATGAACAAGTAAGTTCTCTTACAAAAAACATGTTAATCATTCTAAAATACTAGACACTTAGTAATAACCATTCATCATTATATAGTTTCATAATTTAATATTGACTAGCTAAACATACAAATGTATATCAGTCATCACTTGTCATAGTCAATGCTTCATAAAACCAAGGTAAATATGAGAAATGCATTGGATTGGCATTATAAAAATGGATAAAGTGTCATAACTAGTGATATAAACATGAAAATTTATAGGCTTATCAAGGAATCTTGCACAAAATATTTCTCAAATAACTTAGAATTTGATGACTTTCAAGACATGTGCCAAATGTGTGGCCACCCTTGAATCAAGGATGTCTTGCACAAAATGTTTCTCAAATACATTATTATTTGATGACTTGCAAGACATGTCCCAAATGTGTGTCCACCCTTGAACTAGCAATGGGACTACCTCAAAATTTTACAATCCAAATTGCATTGTGTTACTCTAGATATCTTTTACACTAAAAATGAAGATGAAACAATATAAAATGTTAGTATTTGGTATTTCCATTGATGCCAGTCCTCTACTTTCTTATAGGTGAGAGGTTTTTGACATGTGTTCTGGTGTTATGAATGTGATGACAATGATATGTGTTGAGGTGTTGTCAATTTGATGTCAATCCTTTTCTATGACTATGACGACGTAGAGACATTGTTGACAACAAGATGTAAATTGGATGTGATGATGCTTTTGTATTAGGTTTTTAAAGAAGGTAGAAGATTGTGTAGGTGATTAATTGATGAAGGATGCTCCCCTTAATACCACAGAGACATAACATAAATAGAGAAACAACAACAATTTGCAAGAACAAAAAATGGGCTTCTTATTATCTCCACAAGTGTGGAATTATGAAATTTCTGATTGCAATATGCAAAGCCACGTGGGCATTTTCCTTAGAATATTCTATAGGACAAAGCCTGAAATTATTACCTAGAAATTCCCTAGAAAATACTACATGCCTTCCTTATATAGGCAATTTTCCACCGCCTGAGAAGGTTCCAGAATTTTAGCCATTAAGATCGGCTGCCCTTACAATATTTTTATTTTATTTTCATTTTTACATTAGTGTCAAATCAAAATAATTACAAATTTTATTTTTAGGTAGTCCAACTTTCGGAGGCCATAACTTTTGAACTGTAGCTCCGTTTGGCTATTATAACCACTTTTTGGAAATAGAAGGTCCTGATATATAGAGTTTGACTTGCGTAAGCTCCAGTCAGTCGGGGTTCGATAGTGATCTAGAGCCTCTAAGGCCTTAAAAATTGAGCTCAAAGATTTTTTACCCAAAAACTTCAATAACTTCACCAATACAAATGATATGTCAATGAAACTCAACTAGCTGACTAATATGACTAAGATGAAGCTCCACCTATGAAATCATAACATTATGAGCTCATATGGCTAACTTACAAAAAATATTAAGTTTCCATAAATAGAAGCTTTGCACAAGATATCCCTTATTAAAAAGAAACCAATTTTTTTTTTGTGTGATGAAAGATTGCCCTTACACCTAGGATGCTCCTGCATTAGACACCTAGGGTAATTTGAGAAGTGACCCTGTTACGTCTCAGGTGTGCAGAGGAAAACCAAGATGGTTAACCTCCTCCCTTGTCAGCCATGATGAATATTATATAGGTCATCCTTTCCATTTGAACAGATATTCTTCATATGTCATGTTCCTTGTGGGTCTACCAACATGACTATCTAGTATATCCTCAATCTCCTTGGTAGCTTAAGTAGTTGTTGGAATACTCCATTGTGTTTTTGCGATCTCATCTTCAACACCCCCATCATAATACTCTGTCAGATCTAAAATGTTAAATACTGGTGAAATATTCATCTCAATAGGAAACTCTACTTCATAGGCATTTCCTGAATCATACTCCTTGAGAATCTTACATGGCCCAAACTTCTTCATTTTCAGCTTGTTATATGTACCTACTGGAAATCGCTCCCTTTGCAAATGAGCCATGACTTCATCCCCAATCTGAAATTCCTTATGCCTCCTTTTCTCATCTTCCTTAGCCTTATACTATGCATTCATCTTGGTAATGTACTTTCTTACCTCCTCGTGCATGCTCTTCAAACATTCTACAAAATCCTCAACTTAGAAGCATTTCTGGGACTACTTCCATATACAATCTGGAATGGTGATTTACTTGTGCTCCTCTTGACAAAATTATTGTATGTAAATCTTGCATGTGGTAATATCAAACCCCATTTTGTTGGCTTATCTCCAACCAAACACCTCAGCAAATTCCCCAAAATCCTATTCACTACTTATGTCTATCCATTAGTCTTTGGATGAGGTGAACTAAACTTCAAATTTGTCTTTAACTTCTTCCATAATGTACACCAGAAATATCCAACAAACTTAGTGTCTCGATCAGAAACTATGATCTTTGGAAAACCATGTAGTCTCACCACTTCTTTGAAAAATGATTCCACCACATGAACAACATCATTAGTCTTCTTGTAGGGAATGAAATGTGCCATCTTTGAAAACCTATCAACTACCACAAAAATTAAATCATGTCCCTGTTGTGTCCTCAGTAACCCTAGAACAAAGTACATAGTAATATCCTCCCATGGCTTCTCTAGTATAGGTAATGGTTGATACAACCCTATATTTTGCTTTGCTCCTTTTGTCATTTGACATGCTCCGCAACTTTGTACAAAATTCTTGACATCTTACTGCAACTATGGCCAGTAATAATTCTCACTAACTAAAGCAAGGGTTTTATCTCGACCAAAATATCCATCCAATCCTCCGCTATGCTTCTCCTTGATGAGATTATCCCTCATAGAACTTCCTATAATGCATAACTAACTCCCTTTGAATAGCATACCATCTTGGATGATGAAATCTAACCACTTCGTTCTATCTAGAGTAATAGGTTTTGTACAAGATTTCCAAACTTCACTAAAAATGAGGGTCCTTTGGATACAAACTCTTGAGTTCCTTGAACCCAACCACCTCAATCTTCATCTCTATCAGCAAAATTTACCTTCTGCTAAGCACATCTGCAACCCTGTTAGACTTTCCACTCCCGTGTTTCAAAATAAATGTGTAACTCTGCAAAAGTTCAACCCATTTCAAATGCCTCTGATTCAACTTTCCTTGATTATTAAAATATTGCAAAGCTTGATGATCAATATACAAAACAAACTCCTTAGGAAGAAGATAATGTCTCCACTTTTTCAATGCTTGAACTATATCATAAAATTCTTAATCATAAACAAAATCTTTCCTCTTGGCATCATTTAACTTCTCACTGAAATAAGCAACAAGTTTACTTTCTTGGCTTAAAATAGATCCTATTGCAGTACCACTAGCATCACAGTCTACTTGAAACACCTTATTAAAATCTGCAAGTGCTAAACCACGTTGTTCTATAACTTTTTGTTTCAACAATTTGAAACTCTTATCTACCCCTATAGTCCACTTAAACTCTTTCCTATCCCCTCTCATTGTTTCAGTCTGAGGTCCATAAATACTGCTACAACTCCTGATAAACTTTCCATAAAAGCTAGCCAAACCATGAAAAGATCTTATCTCAGTAGCACTCCTTGGAGTAGGCCATTCGAGGATAGCCTTCACTTTCTCTAGGTCCATTTTTAGACCTTCTATTGAAACTACAAACCCCAAATACACTAACTCCTTCACAAAACTACACTTCTTCAAATTAATCAACAATTTCTCTAACCTTAACTTCTCAAACACCCTACAAATATGCATTATATGATCCTCCAATGTCAATCTGAAGGTCAAAATATCATCTAGGTAAACAATGAAAAACTTACCCAGAAATTCTTTCAGAACCTCATTCATGAGCCGCATGAAAGTGCTCAATGCATTGGTTAGGCCAAAAGGCATGACTAACCACTGATACAACTCTTCCTTTGTCTTGAAAGTAGTATTCCATTTTATTTCCTTATCTTATCTGAATCTAATGATATCCGTTCTTCATATCTATCTTTGAGAAATACACAAATCCACTCACATAGTCCATAATATCATCCATCTATGACAATGGAAACCTATACTTGATTGTGATCTTGTTTATATCCTTGGAATATGTACACATCCTCCATTCTCCATTCTTCTTTGGTGCTAATACTTTTGGTACGACACATGGACTCAAATTATCTACAGGGATGAGTTTGTATACCATTGTCACCACATTTTTTCCCTCTGATCAAGGGTTTTCAACAACACCAAAATAATGTGTTAAGTGTTTGAATGTTTATGCGTTATATGTTTAATTTGCATGTAACCAGTTATCGGTTAAACATTGCAGTAGAGGCTGGTAAAAGACAAAACATTTATCGGTATAAGTAACTCACTGGCTATCTTTTTATGTTTAGAAAGTTGACTAATTGTAAAATCTCTATGGTACTAATTCAGCCCCCCTCTCAATACCCTACCTAGAACTTTCTAGCACATGATTTCTCAGGCCAAACCCAATGCCATTGAGAGAATAACTTTCTTGAAAGATATTAGTCATAGAATTCCTTATAGGATGGAAAATTCCTCAAGAATGTATTGGCAGGCCCTATTTGAGCATTGGTGTCTGAGAGGAAATGTGCTAGGATGGTGGAAATTGGAAGAGAGGATGGAAAATTCCTCAAGAATGTATTGGCAGGCCCTATTTGAGCATTGGTGTCTGAGAGGAAATGTGCTAGGATGGTGGAAATTGGAAGAGTGTATTCTCCATGGAGTGGATAGAAACTATGACATACTAAATCATGTTAGCCATTGTAGGGACTTTTTGAAATTGTGAAACACACTTCCACATGATCATGTGACCTTAAGGGTGAGTATGGGTGGTGTTTAAGGCCCCCATGGTGTAGAAGGAGTCTACAAATTACAAATTTCAATTATGACCTTCAATAGATAAATCAAGCCAATTAGTGATGAAGATTTCTTATATACACATTTCTCCGAAATTCTCATTTATATCTTTTAACCCAGTGAAATCCTAAGGATGTGCAATTTTTATCCAACCATATGGAACCCTTAGGTCTACCTCTTTAAATTGAGAGATGGTTTTATTGGAAAACCAAAACATAAATACATAATACAAGATGGGTAATAGTTTAATAGTTTATAATATTACACATACCAATATCATACACATTGCAATCAATTCCATAATGACAATATAAGGTTTTCCTCCTACCATTTAAACTAACCAATATGAAACTATTAAAATTCCTATACTAGTATGAATTGTACCCTCACAAAACCTAAAAGTAAATCTTTTGAATGTATGAAGAAACTTTCTTATATAGAGTGGTTACCTAAGAATTTAGGTTTTTAGGTGTTTTCCAGCTGATTCCATTATTACTTCTAGAGATCTCAACCATCTTTCAAATGTCTTAAAAGGTATTGGGCCCTTTTGGTCAAACAAATATGAAATAGTTTTTATGTCAATTTTCCTTACACTTTAGACTCTACAAAAACATAAGTAAGTTCCTCTTTTTGACATCAACTAAGATATTAAAACGTAATTACCAATAAAAGGATTCCTAGAAAATTAGTTTATCATGTGATTTATCAAGGGACTTTTGAAATATTTCATCAAATTATATTGATTTCTTATAGGGTATGTGCAAGATCAGGGGGGGCCAAAAAATTGGCGATGTGAAAAAATATTCACTTTTCACTCGTCCAAAAAGCGCATGAAAAATGCTTGTTGAATTTTTTAGTAGGCCTGGGTGTCAGTACACCTAGGCCAAACCTGACACCAAAGCACAAGCCCTTTTCGGGTACCCGAAAACCTGTGGCATAAATCAAAACCCGCTATTTTCTCAGATTTCCCAATTCAGTACAACGGACAAGCAGTATTAATCTTGTTGGGGCTCAAAAATGCTGGTCATTTTGAGGCCAACTGACAGGCACAATAAATGCCTCTGCAATTTTGGTTCAATTGAACCAAGGGCTGGTAGGTCCTAAACTGAATATACTGTCTAACTGCACAAAACAACGTGCGTAAAACAACAAAATTTCTTCCAAAGAGGTTACTGATCCTTGGAAGATAATGTAACTGAATATCTTAATAGGCAGATAGTTAAACTAATGCTATGAACTAATACTAAAAACCTAACCTAATGTTTTTGTAAATAAAGTAGCATATTTTTCTTTGATACAAAAAGATAATAAATCTTAACAAAAATTTATAATAAAAGGACCAGTGGCCTATTCCTTATCCTCAATATGATTACTATTTGTGATTTCTTTAATTGATGATCAATGATAAAATTCCTCTAGTTCAATCTATTAAGGACAATGTGGACACTTTGAATCAAAATGTATAAACTTTTGGAGACAAATTTAAAAATAAATCGATCACTTCAAGAAAATGATTAATTAACAAACAACAAAGTAAAAAGGAAGACAAATATTCAAAAGGAATTTAATCCTCAGAGGACAGGACCAATTGAATCTTGCAGTATTGAAAAGGCATGCTTAGCCCATTCACAATGAGAAACCAAGTGAATATAATTCTACAATTTTCGATTTGATCTTGCGGTATAATAAATCAAATATCTTAAAGAAAGTAAAGATACTTTATCCAAAGAAATCAATTCAAAATAACACAGAGGAACAGATATCACCAATGAATTTTGAACAAAGATTTTGTATTAAGGTTGAAAAAATCACTCGATCCACATGTATTGATCCATAGTATCCCCTAAGGTTTTGGAATAAAAAGCATGCACAGGTTTTCAAATATTTCCAATGTTGATAAAAATGATGATGTCCTCTTTGTTTACAAAATGTTTCACTATAAATAATATTATCAAAGGTTTTCATGTGAAAAAGGGACATACCCTTTCACAAGACCTAATCCTGGCAAACTAACCCTAGAATATGCCTAATAAACTATTACAATGATTGTTCGGGAAAATCTTCCCTAGAATTAATTTCATTCCGGTATCCCGTGCATAATAGTTTTATCTATTAGTTTCCTGCACACAAAAAAACAATCAACATTAGTGCATCTTAACCTAAAAATAAAATCATAAGATATGTAATGTATTGATGGTATAAAAAATTAATTAAAAATTTAAATAAGGATGAAAATAAAAGAGAAGGCAAATGCCAATTATACTTTAATCCTAATGAAGGACTTATATAATGTGATAAATAAAACATTATGCTTGTAATTATCTTTTTATTTCGAAATAAAAACATAATGTACTCATTTAAGAATAAAGCCCACTTAATGAAAAAAATAGATTTAACCCTAAAATGAAATCTATTCACTTAAGGGCTAATACATTAAGATTATAAAATAATCACCCTAATAAAATATTTCAAAAAATAGGATGATAATATGATTAGGCACCCTAAAAGATTATTTTATAAAAGTAAACCCTAAAAACATATAATTTTTTACATTGTTTTAATAAAAATCTATTCGGTAAGATAGTAGAAATATTAACGTTAAGAAGGTTAAGTTAAAAAAATAAAATAGAAAAAAACAAAGAAATAAACATATCAAAAACCCTAAAATTAAAATTGACACAAAAGTGAGAAGTTACATTTAGGGAAATGATTAATTGTTATTCAAACCCTAATAATACAAAAATTTAATCTACAAAATATGCACAATTAAAGCTCAATAATAATAAAAATTACTTCACCCTAAAAGTATTTCATATTAACTATAGGTGAAAAATGTGAAAATGGAAAAAGAGTTAGGTCACATGGTAAAATAAATTAATTAAATAACAAAACTTACCATGTTGTATAACTTAAAATTTTAGGGTAAAATGCAAACTAAGAATAAGTAATTACAATATTGAAAATTCTCCCCTGATAAATAATATTAATTTTAATAATTTACTTTAAAAGAAATACAAATTATCTTATATTTATATATTTATTTCTACACATACTCTTGAAGAATAATGTAGAGTAGTTGGTAAGGGGGGTAGATTTGGGTAGTTAGGTAGGAAGAAGGAATGGGTCAAGAGGTCGAGTGTTCAACTCCCTCTCCCCATTTCTTTTTTTCCTTTTAATTAGAAAATATGTAAAATGCTCAAAAATATATAATAATCACATTAATAAATTGTAAAAAAATAATTTAGGTAAGAGGTAACTCCCCGAGTAGGAGGTTGTCTTTACTTCTCACTTTGCACATAAAACAAAAATAAATAAGTATTTTTCTCCTAACCCTCTTGACGAAAAATAAATAGATTAACTGGTTAGGGGGGTAGGAGGGTAGATAGGTAGGAAAAAGGTCGGCTCGAGAGGTCGAGTGTTCAACTCCCTCTCGTCGCCTTTTTTACTCAAACCTACTTAATTATATTTTTTTCAATAATTATTTATTAAAAAAATTAAATATGCATTTTTGGAAAGATAATTAACCACCTACCAAATGGAAATACATTTGCTCCTTTATCATTTTAATTTTTTATCATAGGGAAAAATATGAAAAATATGTATGATACTTCCCCTGACCATTTTGTTCTATTTTTGGTTTGAATTTTCAGGTGCCAACAAATCTCTTAGTGGAAGTTTCAAATTTAACTTACTTAGAAGAAAACAGATGTAGTTTTAACTTCCATTAAATAGAGAACTGTTTTAGTGATGTTTAAAATATTTTTTTTAGACTTATTTTGTTGTTTTTGCTTTTAGATAGTGCTCTTTTTATGTCTATTGCAATAATTATGAGGAAGTATCAAATTGTTGATGTTATAATAATGGGGATTTGAAAGGAAGACATGATGTGAAGAAATCTGAATTACTTTTAGATTAGATTTTGTGTTTTTTAAGTATTGACATCTGCTTCAAGTTTGATGTTTAAAAAATAATATTTGAAATGCTTTTATAGTATCAATATTTTGATTCATAGTAGTGATGTTTAGAAAACAAAGTTTAATAAAAAAAACATTTAGATTTTGTAAATAAAAACTCTACAAATATATTCATATACACGATATTTTTCGGGTACTTGATTGCGCCAACAAACAAATTCGACT